>JAZHYW010001460.1:0-29337 GCA_037355805.1 Ixodes ricinus | reverse complement strand
AAAACAATGGTGTGGATATATATACAAAGTTCAGTTCGCCGCATCCGCTTACGGCACGGTGGTGCACGTCGACGTAGGCATGGCGTTCGTCTGGTCCAGGAAATGCTCAGCTGCTTGCTAGGCACAGGCGGAGGCTTCTCAGCGAGCTTGGGTGAAAGCCCCACGGGCCTGGACTCGTCCGTCCGGGCTCCTCCTTGGCTGCCGGGACCACCGCTGTCGAGCCGGGTTCCGTGTCGTACCCGCCCTTCTCTCACGTGTCACGAGCCTGTCTGTGATCTTCCCTTCTCGTCGTCGTCTTCGTTTTTTCCGTATATCCAACTCTTGCCTTGAACTTCTTTGTCTTCTAACCATTTCCGTCTTCCCCACGTTCACTGCGTCTTCTTCCTCGTCCTTTGCTCAGTCCACAGTGTTGCTCAGTCCAACTCACAGTTTTCACGTGCGTCGTTTTCCTCATCGTTGGTTCTCCCACATCATCACAATTACCCCCTTTTAAGACAATTGTTTATATAAAAATATTAATCATAGAAACATAAAAAACCACAGTACTCGAGTGAAAAAGAAAACAATTGTTCCAAATACAACGGAAGGTATACACGAGTACGTCATGAAGGACAAACTAAGGTCCCGAAAAACCCCAAAGCTCGCGTGACCTGATTACAAGTTATTGAAGTCTTCCCGTATGATGCGCCAGTCCGCTCCTCCGTGTCCTCCAAGGACTTTTGAGACCAGTGCCGATCGTCCTCAATCTGCTTCTCCTTGCGCTTCACCTTCTTCTACCGCAGAACTTCCTGGTCCTTCTCGGCCTGCGTCCACCTGCGCTTAAGCAGCTCGCCGTAGAACTTGGACTGCTCCTTCTTTTGGGCCTTGAGGTTGATGCCCTCGAAGTACCACCTGCCATAGAACTGGACCGTGAGCCTGTCCTTGTAGATGGGGTTGCAGTCCAAGGCCGTCTTCTCTGATGCATTACCGTCGAAGAAACTTGCTGTGGTCGAGGCGCTCTCTTCTTCTTGAGGATCCCCAGGAAGCGCTCCTTGATGGTCTCGAACTCCTTCTCCTTCTCCTTCTCCTTGTGCCCCTGCACCTTGTTCCTGTCGTTCTCATCCTCATCCTCCGGGAAGCGTTCACTCTCCCGCTCGCGTTCCCGCTCCTCCCAGATCGCCCGCCTGTCCAGCATCCGGTCCGGAATGTCTCCTGTGCTGCGCTTGGCATGCACGAAGAACTGCTGCCGCTTCTTCCTCTCCTCGTTCTCGTCCTTCGACCTCTCCTTGCTGTCCTTGTCCTTGAGGAACGGTCTCTGTCCTTACGCCGGTCCTTGCAGTGCCCCTTCTCTCGGTCCTTTTCTTCTCTGCTGCGAGGCCGAGACCGTTTATTTTTTATTCTCGAGCGTTTCCTGTGTTCTTTGCTCCGCGACCAGTGGCGCTTCTCGCGTTTCCGGCCGCGATCCAACGATCTCCTGGGCTCCGCCGAGTTCGCTTACGGACTTGGTCTGCACGCGGTTGTCGTCGTCCGAAGCCATTCGGTCTGCTCTGCACCACACCAACCGGACCGTCCAGACCTTCAGCTGTGCCACTTGGCGGCGAACCTCTTCTTTGTTACATTCGGTGGTTACCTTCGTTCCCTCTTGGCCCGCCATGATTCCTTCATGTGCCATCCCCAGTTTCATCATTCGATGCTCTTTTGGAACCACCAGCTGTTCCACTTGCTTGCGTGATGGAGTGTCACACCTCCCGTAGAGAACGTTCATACATAACACGAACTCAGATTCGTGAAATTTTTCATAGACGAACTTTTTCTCAGCGGCCGCAAAGCACTCTCTCGCCGTTTCTTCAGTTTTCTTGGCCGTTTCCAGCTTGATGTGATCCATCTCTGTGGGTTCCAGTGTTATGACTGGTAGCTCGGAACTCGCCGTCTTGCTGGCTGCCCTTTTCAGCGCCCCCGCACATTCTCCATTTCTCTTCAAGACTTCACTGTCTTGTCTCAACTTTTTCTCGCTCACGGCGAGTCCTTCGGCAGTCACACTCTCTCCTGCCGTCCCCCTAGAGGTCAGTTCCTCTTTGTTCTCTTCAGACCTTGTTGGTCGTTTTTCGTGCCATTCCTCATCGGGATCATCGACCCTTCTCACTCCATCGACGTTTCCGAGTACCAGATCATATAACGGATCCTCCATGCATTTGGCCGTTATGCTCCCCGTAAAATACGGTGTTTTCACCTCTATCTCTGCCTCTGGCAGGTACTTTACAGTCCTATCAAGTAGGAAAACCGGACTAGAGACACCAGTTAACTTATCATCGGGAACCAGATCTCTTTTTACCACAACCGTGTTGCAGCCGCTGTCTCTCAGTACGGTGACCGGACGACCACACACTTCTCCCCTCACCACTGGCATATTATCTACCAGGAACCGTGGAGCCTTTCCGAGTGCCGCATTTACTATCGGTATCTGTTCTCCGTTTCTCAGTACGATGTATGTCCCTTCTGGATTTTCGCTGTCAGCGATTGTCAACATACAGGATGCCTGAGGAGTCTTGCTACCTTTATCTTCTGGCTTCCAGTTACACGCATCTGATTTGTGTCCTGGCTTGCCGCACCTCCAGCACGCAGATCCGTGTTGAGCTCTGGAACTGGTCCAGCATTCTGCGGCTTTATGTCCAGGCTTGTTGCAGAGGAAACATCGGCTCACTCCCTTGGTGGGAACTTTCAGTCGACTACCCTCTTTATTACGACCTCCACTCTTATGGCTTAGGTCCTCTTCTTTCGAGCTAGACAAGCTAGTTTGGCCCTGCGCTTCCAAAAAGTGGTCTGCAGTTACCGCCAAACTCTCGAGGGTTTTGCAGTCTCTTTCCTTCAAAAATATAGACAGTTTTGTGCTACATCTTCTTAAGAACTGCTCTGCGACCATGCGATCTCTGAGCCCTTCAAATGTCTTAATGGTGTCACCCGTCTCAAGCCATCGGTCGAAATAACCGAGGAGCCGAGCTGCAAATTGTCTCCCGGTCTCTGCCTCTTCTGGCTTGCTTTGCCGAAATTTTTCCCGGTAGCCTTCTGCTGTGTAGCGAAACCGCTGAAGCAGGCTAAGCTTTACTTTTGAATAGTCCAATGACTCTTCGGGTGTCATCCTTCCAACGACCGTTAAGGCCTCACCGGTGAGGCAGAGACTTAAAGACATCGCCCACTTTTCTTGGGGCCATTCCTGACTGGTCGCCACTCGCTCGAAACGTCGGATGTAAGCATCTAGGTCGTCCCTTTTGTCATTAAACGGTGGGATTAATTTATGAGGGCTACGATAACATGTTTGCCTCCCTGGGTTTTCTCCACTGCCAGTATCCTGCGGATCCTCATCTCGAGGTGAACTGTTGTTTCCTCGCAACTGAAGACGCATCTGCAGCACCGCCTGCTCTTGTTGGAATCTGTGAGCTTCTCTGTCAGCCGTCTCTTGCGCCTCCTTAGCTGCCTCTCTTGCATCTTCTCTCATTCTGACCCGTTCTTCTTTCTGTCTGACTATTTCTTTTTCGACCCATTCGCGGAGTTCTATGCCCGCATACCCCAGCTCTTTCCCGACTGATAGCAATTTATCGGGATTCATACTGTAACTCTTCTTACAGCACCGTCTGGAATTCTGCTCTCTATAAGATGTTAAAAAGAGAGAGTCCTGTCGCGGACGCCAGATTGTGATGGAAAAAAATAATAATTAAAGGGACTCGGAATTCCAGTGCGGTGAATATAAGAAGGTAGATATTATTTACAGTCGTATAAACAAGAAGTTAGAAAAACAATGGTGTGGATATATATACAAAGTTCAGTTCGCCGCATCCGCTTACGGCACGGTGGTGCACGTCGACGTAGGCATGGCGTTCGTCTGGTCCAGGAAATGCTCAGCTGCTTGCTAGGCACAGGCGGAGGCTTCTCAGCGAGCTTGGGTGAAAGCCCCACGGGCCTGGACTCGTCCGTCCGGGCTCCTCCTTGGCTGCCGGGACCACCGCTGTCGAGCCGGGTTCCGTGTCGTACCCGCCCTTCTCTCACGTGTCACGAGCCTGTCTGTGATCTTCCCTTCTCGTCGTCGTCTTCGTTTTTCCGTATATCCAACTCTTGCCTTGAACTTCTTTGTCTTCTAACCATTTCCGTCTTCCCCACGTTCACTGCGTCTTCTTCCTCGTCCTTTGCTCAGTCCACAGTGTTGCTCAGTCCAACTCACAGTTTTCACGTGCGTCGTTTTCCTCATCGTTGGTTCTCCCACATCATCACACCGAGCAAGACCTCTCTTGTGGATGTGGTGTACTTGAGTGTTGTGCACGAGCGCGGAGTGCGTGAAGGCATCTCCAAACGCCCCTCCGCGAGCCCAGAACTTCGTCGCGTCTACGCCGAAGCTTTCTCCAGCAGGACCATGCCTGTGCCACTGCCATGCTTTGGGTTAGTAAAGTTTAGTGGCGCTTCGCGCAAAGCCTGTCCCAGTGTTTTGTCTCGATCTCTACGTAACAGCGGCGTGCGATTTTTTATAGCGGTAGCAAACGTCGATTTTTCTCTTGGACAACGGTGCCATGTTGGAGTTTCGCGGCACTGTGAGGTGGCGAACAGGTTCGGTCCGTCCTCGCTGGTGTCTGCTTGTCGTCTCCTTCGTGTGGATGCGCTTGGGAGACGGAAGAACCGCGGACATGTCGTCACGTAATCAATCCGTCCGTGGATCAGTCCGTTGTGTGAATCGGCCTTAAAGCACCCTTGGGCACGGGCGCACTGAAAGACACAGTTTATCGGAGCGCATATTACGTAAGGAGTAGCGTTTACAGACCTGTCACAGGGTGAACATAGGAGGGTCAGGCGCGGCAGACAAGGTATAGCTGCGGTGCCCACTGGCCTGCCACCGACAGTAGCTAAAGGTGTATAGGTAGCTGCTTGCGCAGCTCGGCGGTGACACATCCGCCGCAGGATTTATGACGGTGCGGAACGGTAGATAGCTTGCCAAAATCGGCGGCGATAGGAACGACATCTGTGGATGATTTGACAGGGCCAGGATGGCAGCGCAGCAATCCGCGATGTTGCTGATGGCACGTGATGACGAAAAGCAGCCGAATGCATGCTAGCGGGAGCAGTAACAGGGTGAACATAGCATGATTAGGCGTGGCAGGCAAGGTAAAGCTCCTGTGCCCACTCATGCCGGTACTGTGCTCACCGTTTAATCTATTTTTAAATCAATAACATTATACATAAAAATACATGATCCGTGAGAAATCAACGCAGTCGTTCCGGTATTTCAATGGGCAAAAAAGGGGATGTTTACAACTACAGGCCGCTTTCCCTTCTCTTCCATTCTTCATGCCCATTGAAATTGTCATCTATCAATTCATGTCTTTCAAAATTCGAAACTGAACATTCCCAATTAGCGCAGCTTTATAACAATAAGATCAGCAACTATAAATATTTTTAGTTGCTGGTCATTAATATATTGTTTACTTTGACTTTAGCCGTGCTTTTGACGTAGCAAATAACACGATTCTACCGTTAAAACATTCTTCCTACGGCTTATATTGCTTAGGAAACGACCGGTTGAAACTTACACCACTCATGCCCGTCCCGGAGGAGCAACACAAAGCACGTATTTGTTATGCTGTTCTGGTTTCCGCAGCACGGCTTCTGATGACCTACATTTTTTTTTAATGCAGGGGACACAAAGTAACCATTTCTTCTTTTCAATGACTGTGAGTTTTGGGGCCTTCTTATCTGGTTTAAACGGGTTTGTGCTTGATGGAACCGGTAACCGAACCGTTATTTTATACACATAACTGAGCCACAACCGACCCGGAACAAAGCTCAATGCTACTGAACCCTAATCGAACTGGAATAATGACTAGTTCGACTCCCTGCTTTTAACTCGCGCTTGCGTTTACGTTTTAAGGAAGGTTTCCGTAATATGCAGCTACACTCCCTTGTGCTGAACCCGTATACCAATTACAATTTGTCAGCGATTTAAGGATTCTTGCCGCAGTGGGTCGGGATTTGGGGCAGGTATACGCGGCGTCGCTTTTAACAGCGCACTAGCGGTGCTGTTGTGCAAGTATTCTAAGCAGAGAGCAAGGTATCTTCTCGCGCCACGCACAAACTAGACATGTTTATAGGTATTGTCAAACAAACAACACGCTAACCATGTATATGTCGTCGGTATACGGTCCGTTTGTGAAGAAAATGGGTGGTTTTAATTGTTGGCCCCTGTTGCAAATCCGCAAGTCTTTTACGCTTGATAACGCGGTCGATGTTAGCAGTGGCACCAAGCGCCACAAAGCGATTTATGTGACCACCCTTCGGCTTAGTATAAATAATGATTTGAGTAAGCTTTTGCATACTTTTTCGGTCGTCTCGTCGTTTGATAAAGTCAGCAGCTTTATGTGTTTTTTTTTTCAGCAAGACAGCGTGGCTGTCAGTTGACAAATTTTTCACGCTTAGGCATTAAAGGAACGAAATGGTTGAATTCTAGCCATTCCAGGAGCGGGGATAGGCCAATGTTTTAATTTCGAGGAATTGAAAGGAATGGAATTCTTGGAAACTATAATTACCCGGAATTAAATTCGCCTGTACTGACCGATCCATGATTGGTCAGTACAGGGGAATTGCATTATTTTCAGGAACGCGCTGCATAACTCCGAGAATACCTTTATTCCTAAAAAAAAAACGGACCCCCTTTTTATGTTTTGGGCTCTCAGTGAAAGTACGGCGCATTTCAAATAAGAAAAATAAAACGTTTATACCGCAAGGTTGCAGACTCAAACACTGGTGACATATGGCTTCACTTTGCCCCGCACAGACTAAGAGCGAGAGATGATAAGATTGCCCCGATCATTGTACGGTTCAACGAAAGATCGGAAAGAGACCGGTGGGTCAACAAGCGCACCGCGCTAAAGGCTGATCATATCTTCATCAATCAGAACCTGACAAAGCTGCAGAAATGGTGTTTCTGGAACGCAAAGGAATGTGCAAGGGAAAGGAGATACAGCTTTGTTTAGATGAGAAAGGGAAAAATACTGGCCAGACAAAGGGCAGGATCGGCACTCATACGTATCGACAGAGAATATGACTCAAACAAAATTTAATAAAATGGCCACATGTAGCATACTTAACTACTGGAATATATATGTAAAAAATATAGTAGCGAAAGAGGGAAAGGAGGAAGAACAGCTTCTACATGTTGTTCGAATCAACATCAGAAGCATTAAAAAGCATTGGGATGAACTTAACGTGTACCTTGATAGTTCGCTCGAAGAAATCAATGTAATAATACTAACTGAAGTAAACATTGAGGCAAAAGAACCGTTACCATTTCATATAAATAGATTTTATTCAATTTCATCATCACGTCGAAAGGGCAGAAATGGGGGAGGAATATTAGCTTACATAAAAAAGTGATTGGTCTTCGGACCGTGCCGAGGTGTTTATGAATCATGCAGAAGTTCTTGTCTTCACTGTTCATAGGCCTGAAGTGCCATTTATGGTAGGTGCGTTCTATAGACCACCCAGTGGTAATCTAAACTTATTATATGATGAGTTCATAAAACTCTTGAACACCTTTAATAATAATGACCATTTCGTATTAGCAGGCGATTTCAACCTCGATGTTAAGGCTCCGTTCACACTGTTGCAACCGAGTTCGACCGAGAGAGACCAAACCGGTTTTTAAGCCTCTCGCGATCTCTTAGGACCAGCTCGGCTGCAGCGGAGCTGGTCCTAAGAGATCGCAAGAGACTTAAAACCGGTTTGGTCTCTCTCGGTCGAACTCGGTTGCAAGAGTGTGAACGGACCTTTATGTGCCGCAGCAAAACCGGAGTAGAAGAATAGCTTGATTTATTGTCAAACTACGGGTTGGAAAATATGATTGACGGTTACACACGAGAAGAATACTTATGGGATAAAGTAACAAAAACTTGTATCGACCATATAATAGTGCGTACTTGTACTTTACATTTTATAGCCGCAATAATAAAACAAAAAAGTAGCCGATCACTACTTTGTCGCTCTAAATGTTATGCGTGAGGGCGAAACCAAAAGCTCGCCGGGAAAACAATACAAAGAAATTCTAGATAATAAAAAATACACAGCAAAATTAAAGGATATAACTGGAACGCTTTGTTGCACCTAGACCACCTAAACCTTTACAAAAGAGTGATAGAAATATTCAAAGGAATATATGACAGCTCTATTAAAAAATAAGACTAGAAAAGCGGAAGCCGTCAGGATTAACGACAAAATATTAGAACTAAGTTATGAAAAAAAGTAGACTTTGGAATAGATGTAAGCAAAACCCCCAAGATGAAACATTAAAGGAAGAGTTCAGGCAGATACGGAATAGAGTGACGGCGAAGATTAGACTAGCGAAAAAGTGATTTCATGTGACACAACACCGAAATTGTGGGAAAAACCTAAGGAAAATGTGGAATATTGTAAATCAAATAATGGGAAAACCACCTAAAGACAGCCTTGACGAATGTATAAAGAAAAATTTTGGAGTCACCGATTACTCTACCCTCAGTAACAATTTCAATATTTCTTCGCTGAAGTTGTACAAGATTTGCGTGGGCCAGTAAGCACTAATACAGAGACTGCAAAGCCACTGTCGAACGTATCGAACTCGGCATACTTACCACTAATGACATATACAGATCTAGAATATATAATTAACATATGTCCATCGTAAAACCAGGAGGTTATGATCAGCTAAGACCACGAGATATAAAAGTGAGCTATAACAACTTAAGACATGTTTTGCTGGCGGTAATAAATGGAATATTGGAGACAGGAATTATACCGGATAACCATAAAGTTACGATAGTCCGGCCTATTTATAAAAAAGGAGGAAAAAGGAAATAGGCAACTACAGGCCAATCGCACTCATGTTCATCATCTCGCAGTTAATGAAAAAAGTTGTTTTAAAAATCGTGACCTCCTTTCGTGACAAATATTCACTAATTAGCAACACCCAGTGTGGCTTTATGGCAACAATTAAGTACTAGGCTTTTACTTGAAGACATGACAGATTACATGAATGAAAAGAATAAATTCTAATAATGTACGTACTTCGCAATATGTCTTGACCTGACAAAGGCATTTGACACAACTAGGCCATTCCATATTACTTACGTTAATCAGAAAACCTTGGCTTTCGAAGGCTTTTCCTAGACTTGTTTTAAAAATTACTTTTCTAACTAGATGCAACAAGTTGAGACAGATGAAATGCACCAGTGACGCTGTGCAGACAACTTGCGGCTTTGCCTAGATGATCTCTTTAGGCCCTATGCTTTTTAACATCTGCATGAACGATCTAGCTTTATTACTTCTAAAATCTAACCCTATCAATACGCTGACGATACTGTATTAGTCCTGGCAAATGACAGCTATGATACGGCAGTCCAAATCATGCAGAGTAACATCAATAAAGTAATGAACTGGCTTTCTAAAAGCTCTATATTTGTCAACATTCAAAAAACACAACTAATGTGCTTTCCAACGCACCAAAGGCGTACTAACCTTACAGAACCCATCTTTTTGCATACAAGTCAGTGCACCCAGTGGAGTTGTACGCCACTTCCATGTACCACACACGCAAAATATCACGGCAGGTATTTTAACCAGCATCTGTCCTGGAATTCCCAGCTACAGCATGTAATAAATCACTTACGAGCTATCCTATTTATACAGATTGCGGAACGCCGCGGATATTAGACTAAGACGATTAATTTATTTAAATGTTAGCAGAGTCAAAATTAAGATATGGAATTACTATCTATGCATCCTGCTCTAACTTCAGAAAAACAAAGAACAAAAAGTAATGAAAAGGATGGTGCGGAACATCGCGTATGGAACCAAACTTAAAAATGTGATGTTTGCAAATGAGCAGTCAGAACTTGACCTATTGACAGTAAATAAACTGCGCAAATTTGTCATTCTAACGAATCATTACTTCACATCAGAGTTAAAAATAAATACCATCAAACAAAGGCAACTGAGAAAAATGGAAACGTTCCAGATACCGAACCTATATACCAACTATGGAACTGGGCTCCGTAAATTTTGTTCCCACATATTTCAACCAACTTCCTAAATATTTACCCACTCTCCACTTTTTAAAAAAGGAAATGAGGAAATGGTGTATACAGGAAAGTGAAGGTTAACTAGTCGTTCTCGTGAACTATTTTTTTTTCTACTGGGTATTTTTGCTTAGTACAAGATTAACATGGAAATGAAATCTTCATGCGTACGTTCACCCATTCCCTGAGTACGGTATTACAATTACTTGCAGATTTCCACCAGATACCTTGACCAAACGTGTTTTTTTATTGCACATTGTGCATTTTCTTTTGCGATACCTTATGCTCGCTTTTGTCTTTTCTGGCTATTATGACTGCTCTTTTGTTGTTTGTGAGTATTTGGCACATGATATTTCCTTAGTGCTCTAGACGTGATGTCTAAATTGTAACGAATATGTTTTTTCTTTGCTTTGTTTCCTTTGTGCTTCAACATTGAACAGATGTTTGAAGAAAATGTTCGTAGGATTGTAAAAACCGAGTACCCGCGTAAAACTATTGTTTCAGTGGACTGCCTGTTCTCACGCACAAGCACGCAAGTGCTTTTGTGAGACGGTTTTTTTTGTAACCTTGATGCGGATCTGTGAATAAACTATTATTATTATTATTATTATTATTATTATTATTATTATTATTATTATTATTATTATTATTATTATATTATTTCATGCGTTTTCGAAAGAGTGTAAACTTGAAACCCACTTAGCGAAACGCAACATGTTCAACGATGACCTGAGAAAGATACTAACTGAAAACCCCCAAAAAGTTTGGTTCACAATCAATCCTACTACCAGGAGTGACAAGCTCCCTTCCATTGACCTGCTAGATCAGCCAATATTACCCACAGTAATTGCTTCGACGTTTAACGCGTATTTCGGCGATATGTTTACACGTGAAACTCTTCCAGCACCCCTTCTACCTAGTTTCGAAAGTCCAACGGACATGCAGGATATTCACCTCTTCATAGACGGTGTAGAATATTTATATGAACTTATATCGGTTTCATTGAAGACAAAGAAGAGGACTTACTTGATCGCGAAGATTTAAACGGAATGACGAGGAGGATGAAGACGTGATCGCAAACCAACGCCCCAACGGATCTCAACGCCTTCCAAATGTAAATATTGTACATAAACCCCTTTGATTACTCCTCCTGTATCGATATTTTACAAATTCATGGTGCCGAAACCCGGGATATAACGAAAAAACGATGGAAAGGCTCAAGAGAAGACGAGGAGTAATACGGTCCACTGTTACCAAGCTTGTCAACGACATTTCCTCGGCATTAGAGCTGTCTCCGCTACCAGAAGGTGACATAGAAGAGAAGCTCAACTTCCTCACATTGAAAGAAACGTCGCTCCACCAACTAGATGCGGAGATCGCAGACCTCATTGACCAGAACGAAATAGAGGAAGAAACACAAACCTGTACCACGTACGAAGAGACTATAAGCAACGTTAAAACAAGAACGGCCCGAGCGTTACGAAAACAGCACTGTAACGAAAGAGTTTTTTCTAACAACGACACTGAAGCAAATGACCCTAGAGAACGTCAAGCAAGTGGACCTAACGTCAAGCTTCCACGACTAGAACTCCCAAAATACAACGGAGATCTTGAAGACTGGCAAACGTTCTGGGACCAGTTTCAGTCATCTATAGACCACAATCCAACACTGTCTCCAGTCGACAAGTTTAAATATCTGAAGATCTACCTGGTCGGAAAAGCCGATGCTGCAGTCAAGGGGATTCCCGTGACCAGTGACAATTACAGCGTTGCGATTGAACTCTTAAAGAGGAGATTCGGTCAGCCCACTGTGATAGTTAATAACCATCTTTCCCATCTCATGGACATCAAACCAATAAGATCCTCCGAGGACACAGAGGGACTCAGGAAACTCCATGATGATGTAGTGACAAGGATCAGGAGCCTACAAAGTCTAGGAGTGGATGTACATTCTTACGGTGTTCTTCTGCACACCGTACTCCAAAGAGCCCTCCCTTCTGATCTTCTGCTGAGGTACAACCGGAAGCTGGAGGCCAAAGGGCCTTCAGGGGACGGGGAAGACGATCTCACAGTACTTCTTGCATTCCTTGATACAGAAGTTATAACAAGGGAGAAATGCTTTCAACTCTCCACACACTCTTCAAAAGAAAAGTTCCGTCCATCACAAGGGTCTTTTGTTGACAAGATAAGTTCTGCATCGGCTCTCCCTACATTAGAAAAGGTGAACGTCCACTGCTGTGTTTTCTGTGGCTCTGATGACCACCCGCTGCAGGAATGCACGACACACCTGACATTACAAGAGAAGAAAGAGAAACTTAAACATGACAACAGATGTTTTCGATGTGGAAAACAATTTCACAGAGCAAGAGAGTGTCGAAGCGCACGAACGCTTTCTTGCGCGAGTTGCGGCGGCAGACACCTGACAGTGTTGTGTGATCCAGAATGGGCTGCACTCCGACCATCATCTAACGTTCCTGGAGGGCCTTCGCAGTTCATCGGGATATCTAGAGCGGGATCAAGTAGCCCCCAACAAGTGTTACTTCAGACTGCTAAAGTACTAGCTAAGGGTCAAATTGAGACAACACTTCGAGTCCTGATCGATGGGGGAGCCAGCGTTCCTTTGTAAAACGGACTGTCTCAGAAAAGCTCCGTTGCCGACCCGTCGGTGAAGAAGACCTCACCATTTTCGCCTTCGGTGACTCTGCACAAGGGACGAAAAGAAGGTGTCGCCGCGTCGAGATTCTTCTGAAAAGCCATCACAGCAGAGCACAGATTGTCATAGAGGCCTTGGAAGTCCCCGAGATTTGTGGAGAAATTCTCTGCGTAACAGACACCAGCCTCATACAAAATCTACAGTCGAAGGGTATGACTCTGGCGGACCTTCCCTTAAAGAACGAAATACCAGAACCTGGAGTGAACATCCTCATCGGGTCAGATTATTATTGGAAAGTAACGACTGGGAGCGTCAAACGTATCAACTCGTCTCTGGCTGCTGTGGAGACCATATTTGGCTGGTCTTTGCAAGGTCCCGTAAAAGTGAGTAACGCCTCTAACGTATGTACCGCCACTGCTATGTTCACGATGAGCGTCGGCGAGGCATCTAAAGACATCTGCTCAGAACTGCGCAAATTTTGGGAACTAGAAAGTCTGGGAATTAGGGACTCACCATCGAAGGACCAAGAGTGTGGCTCTTTTCTGAATTTACTAAAATCGTTCAACTCCTCCGTGAAGAAGATAGACGGAAGATACGAAGCCCGGCTATTGTGGAAGTCCCCTGAACCTCTGTTACAGGACAATAAGGATGTTGCAGAAACTCGCTTAGCTGCATTGCTCAGAAAACTACGTAAAGATGACTGTCTGCTCGTGCAGTATGACAAGGCTGTGAGGGAGTACCTTATTAAAGGGTTCGCCGAACGAGTCCAACCTGATGATGACGAGGAACACAGTGAAAAAACGTATTACTTGCCCCACAGAGCCGTGATAAAAAATGATCGACAGACAACCAAGGTCCGCATAGTGTTCGATGCGTCGTCTCATGCCCCACGTTGTACTTCTCTAAATCAAAACCTCCATGCAGGACCAAACTTAAATCCTGACCTGATGCAAATGCTGTTAAATTTTAGAAGGCATCCGATCGCCCTTTGCGCTGATATTGAGAAGGCTTTTCTACAAGTTTTTCTTGCACCCGAAGATCGAAACGCTCTTCGTTTTTTCTGGTTTCGAGACATCCCAAGAACTGCTCAACCGCACAACCCTCCAGAAATCTGGAGAATGACAAGAATCCCGTTTGGAGCAACCTGCAGCCCGTTCCTCCTTGCAGCCACTATACGACATCATTTGGAGAGTGTCCGAGGCCGATTTCCAGAAACCACCATGACCCTATCTAGCTGTCTTTACGTTGACGATTTACTCACTGGATCGAAAACAGTCAAACAAGCTCAAGTGCTTCACGAAGAAGCTAAGGTTATCATGGGTGAAGCCGGCATGAACCTCCGTAAGTGGTGCACAAATGACAAAGATTTACAATCAATCTTTGATAAGAGCGAATCATTAGAGGAACCACAATTTTCACCAGACGACTCTACAGGTAAATTTACGAAAATACTAGGCCTTCTTTGGAACAGGGCCAGCGATCAACTTACTATTAACGTTGACAACATTCTGGGTTTCGTAAACCTTGCGAAGCTAACGAAACGCAACATTTTACAGACTTCATCGAGAATATTTGATCCTCTTGGATGGATCGCGCCGGTGACCGTGAGGGTGAAGTTGCTGTTTCAACGACTCTGGGAACAGGCAGTAGGATGGGACGACGATCTTCCAGGTGACATCACCAGAGAATGGGTAGATTGGTGCTCGCATTTGTCAACTATTCACGAACTAACGATACCCCGGAGATACTCAAACCTAGACACCGAGGGCGATGGTACAGTCGTAGAACTTCATGTGTTTTCAGACGCAAGTCCAAGGGCATACGGTACGGCAGCTTACCTCAAGATCGACAATGAGAAACATGTCACGACTGGTCTGATCGTATCCAAATCCAGAGTAGCGCCCATGAAGAATCTTACACTTCCAAGACTAGAACTTATGGGGGCCTTGTTAGCCGCTAGGTTACAACGATATCTTATCGAGAATTTACACATACACATACAAGCCGTCCTCCTGTGGACTGACTCAAATATCACTTTGCACTGGATCAAGGGTTCGAAGTCAAAATGGAAACCTTTCATTGCGAACAGAGTAGAAGAGATCCAACAATTAACGAATCCTATACAGTGGAGACATTGTCCAGGTACCGAAAATCCAGCTGATCTCCTAACTAGGGGTGTTACTCCCCTTTCACTTGCGTCAAGTGCAATATGGTGGACTGGACCACATTGGTTACAAAAACCATCGCGAGAATGGCCTGAACAGTCGACGAAAGATGAGCTAATGGAGGATAACATATCTTTAGAACAAAGACACACAGTTCCTTGCACGACTCTCTTGATTGTAGAACCCCTTATCTCACTAGAAACTCACAACAACCTTAATCGCCTTTTACGTGAAACGGCCTGGATTCTCCGCTTTGTACACAACTGCAAAAGATTGACCAGGAGACAGGGAGGCTTGACTGCCGTCGAAATAAAAGAAGCCGAAATCACATTGATAAAACAAGCCCAACGTGAAGAATACGCTCATGATCTCATTACCCTCAAAGAAAGGAAGACTGTTTACAAAACATCACCTTTGAGTTCTCTCACACCAGCCCACTTCCTTGTTGGAAAGCGACTTACCACACTCCCCCAGAGCGAACCTCCGAGCATTGTAAGTGCAAGTTCCCTCGACATTCAGAGACGGTGGAAGCACAGACAAAAAGTAACAGATCACTTTTGGAATAGATGGCGACGAGAATACCTTAACGAACTCCGGTCTGCCCACCATTCTCGTCCCGTCCTGTCACGCACTTTGAAAGACGGGGATTTTGTGCTAGTAGATGAACATTTACTTCCCCGACAATGTTGGAAAATGGGTCGAATAGCACAAACGTTTCCTGGACGTGACGGCAAGGTGAGATCTTGTTCGATAAGGCTGCCATACGGCAAAGTTATCAAACGGCCTATACAACTTTTGTACCCATTAGAGTCACTTAATGAATAAGCAGAGCTGCTTATTGCGGGGCGCGGAAGTGTGAGAATATTTATATGAACTTATATCGGTTTCGTTGAAGACAAAGAAGAGGACTTACTTCATCGCAAAGATTTAAACGGAATGACGAGGATGATGAGGACGTGATCGCAAACCAACACCCCAACGGATCTCAGCGCCTTCCAAATGTAAATATTGTACATAAACCCCTTTGATTATTTCTCCTGTATCGATATTTTACAGACGGTATCTTGAATGTCATTGAGCGAGTTCCTTTAAACTCTTCACCTGGCTGTGATGGAATATATCTAGACTTTTAAAAATGGCGACAGCTACATCCGCTAAATTTCTGCTCCTTATTTTTGAACATTCCGTAGTTCTTTCCCAACTGCCGCCCGATTGGTAATCCGAAATAGCTAAACAATTAAAGGACTATTTCATTGACTAGCGTATCATGCGAAATTTTAGAGCACATTGTTTTCAGCAACATAATGTCACATTTGGATAGCAACAACCTATTGTTCCCTAATCAGCATGGCTTCCGTAAAAAACCCGTCTTGTATTACCCAACTGTTTGAACTCATTTGCGATCTTCATAGTTAGATGCACTCTTTAAATCAAACTGATGCAATATTCATAAAATTTTCAAAAGCTTTTTACCGCGTTCATTATAACAAACTAATATAAAAACTCTCCCATCTGAACGTGAATAATTATATCGTCTCCTGCATTCGTGCCTTCCTGACTCATCGCCACTCAATTTGTGATCGTCGATAATATCCCTTCATCTCAAATTAATGTAATCTCCGGCATCCCTCAGGATTCAGTTCTTGACCCATTCTTTTCCTAGTTTATATAAACGACATTGCTTCTTCCTTAACCTCCACCATAAGACTATATGCAGATGACCTTGTGCACCATCGCAAAATTGTCTCCATTGATGATTGCGTCATCCTACACAGTGATCTAGAAAAATTAACAACTTTATGTGATCATGGCTCCTAACTATCAACCAGAATAAATCTAAAATTATGAAATTTTCCAGGTAAAAAAAATAAACTATTCTTCCCATATACTATTTTATCTTGCGACATTACACGGGTGTTTACATTTAAATATCTATAAGTTCAACTTTCGGGAGACTTATCATAGACATCTTGACACGCGCGTCGCTGAGCGAGCGCGTACGTGGTCGAATGTTTATCATGCTTGGAGGTCGCGCGGAATATGTGGGTTCAATTCCAGGCAGCGGAATGTTCTTTTATTTATTATTTCTGCTTGGCGTTCTCGCAAATTCAAGAACTTTCTTGTCTGATCGAGTTCCGAATTTTCTAATCGCCAAACGTTCTAGGCCGAATGTTCCAGAGATCCACGCGGCTACAAAAGGTGCTCCCTGTTGCGAGCCGCAGTCAGTCTAGCCCCATTGTTCGATCCTGCTGTTACGCCAACATCGATCGCCCGCGATGCTCTATTATTATCTTCTTTTTCCTTTTTATTTTGGGCGCAAGTCCGCCCCATTAAACGTCTAGCTTGTTTCCGTTTGCGTTGCCTCATGAATTGTCATTCGTGACATTTGGGTGGAGGTACAGGGTACCGCATTCTATGCAAGAAAAACGTACCCCTCAGAAGATATGTCGGGGGCGATATTTTTCAAGTCCCGGAGAGCTGATCCCCGTCGACAAGCCCGAGACCCGAGCCACCCGCCGCACCCAAAGTCAGCACCGTGAGTGTGAACCTTTACTCGAGGATTCAAAGACCCAGATGACCACGATGTCCCAGCAGAATCAGGTCGCCCCTTCTGTCGATTGCGGAGGGGGCGACCGGAATCACTTTGAGCGCGTCGCACGCCACAACGGATGGACCACAGAACAGTTCCTGCAGAACCTCTACTTTTCGCTGGACGGTACTGCGTGGCACTGGTTCGAAAAGCACCAGGCTTCGCTCACGTCGTTGGACATATACGTGGCCGAGCTGAAAAGTACGTTTACAACTGAACATCGAAGGGAAAGGGCAGAGGATCTTCTCCGGATTCGAAACCAAGGCTCCAAATGAAAGCGTCACAAGCTTCGTGGAAGATGTCTTGCACCTGAGCACCCGTGCCGACCCACAAGCTGCGGGTCCTCATACGCGGAATGAGAGACGACATCTTTGAAGGCCTCGTCCGCAACCGCCGGCGACCGTCGAGGCTTTCGTCACTGAGGCAACTAACATCGAGCGCGCCCTCCAAGCGCGCGCTTCCCACTACCAGCAACATCCAGGCGTCACTGCATCCACACTGCTTAGTGGTGAAAACGCTCCTGGTACGCCGGACATCTGCGAAGTTATCTGGGAGGTCGTCCTGGAGGAACTGCAAAGGTTGCTACCAACCGCAAGTCGTCCCTCAACCCTGTCCATCGCCAAGGGTGTCCACGAAGTGCATCGGGCGCTCCAACCAGAGGCTCCCATCACCATAATTGCGCCAGAGGAGCCGAAGGTGAGCTAAGCCGCCGTTGCCCGACGACCACCGCAAGCTCCCCGCTAACCCCGGCGCCACCTCGAATAGACTCCCCGATGCCGCGGTATCCTCAACGTCAGGAAGAACAAGCCCAGTACGTCCACCCGGAACGACCCTCGCCGAGAAAGACCGATGTTTGGCGAGCGGCCGACCGACGCCCTCTCAGTTACCACTGCGGGGAATCCGATCACACCTATTGTGGATACCCCAACCGTCGATATGGGCTGAGTGGTTTCCACCCAAACGACACAAGCCCGAGGTACGGCGAACACCCTCGCGATATTAAGGAATACCTCCGACGCTCGCCCTCCTCAGCGCCGTCTCTCCGCCGTGAATCCCGCTCACCCTCGCCGCGACCCTCAGCGTCTCCAGCGCCACGACCCCGCCGAGAGAGCCTGTCTCCCCTGCGTTGCCGGGAAAACTAAGGAGGCAACGCCTGGACGTGGCGTTGGCGAAGACGAAAAAAAAAGAAAGCCTCCAGCTCGACATTGACCCTAAACTTCCAGGCCTGAAACGACGGCAGCTGACTAACCTTCTCGCCGACGACAGCAACTGCTTCGTGAAGTCGTCGAAGGTACTCCAAACCGCCATTGCGAAGCGTCGCGTCGTTACCGCGGACGACGCACTCCCTGTGCACCGATCGCCGTACAGAGTGTCCGTAAATGAAAGGGAAGTCATCTAAGAGCAATTGCAAGAAATGCTGAACGGCCGCATAATCCGGCCTCCAAGCAGTCCATGCGCCCCTCCAGTCGTACTAATTAAAAGGAGGACGGAACGCTTCGGTTCTGTCTCAACTACCGACAGCTGAACGCGGTAACGAAGAAACACGTCGATCCACTCTTCTGAATCGATAACACGCTGGACTGGCTGCGTCACTCTTGATACTTTTCATCAATGTTCCCGAAGAGCGGCTACTGCCAGATCGAAGTCGACAAGCGGGACCGAGAGAAGACAGCTTTCGTCGCGCCGGGCGGAGTGTTCAAGTTCAAAGTGATGCCCTTCGTACTATGCACGGCGCCAGCAACTATCCAGCCTGTCATGGACGCCATTCCGGCAGGACTGAAGCGGCAGAGCTGTCTCGTTTACCTTGACGACGTCGTAGAGTTTTCAAGGGACTTCGACGAGCACTTGCGACGACTCCGAGCTGTTCTCCAAGCCATAATGACCGCCGTACTCACCCTCAAGCCGTCAAAGTGCCGGGTCGCCAATGACAAACTGAAGTTCCTAGGCCAAGTGGTTTGTAACGAAGGCGTCCGGCTAGACTCCGAGAAAAATCGCACCGTCGCGGCATCTCCAGAGCCCACAGAAAAGGAGGCCGTGAGAAGATTCCTTGGACTTTGTGCCCACTATTGACGCTTGGTTCGGGATTTCGTGAGGACTTCCGCACGCTCATAAAACTCACGAAGGACGCCGAGAAGTTTGAGTGGGCCGAGGAGCAGCAACTCGCATTCGACGGGCTGAAGCAACGACTCCAGACTCCTCCTGTTGTTGGACGCTTCGATCATGATGCGGAAACCGAGATTCATACGGACGTAAGTAATTGGTGCAAGTGCAATAAGGCACCGAGCGAGTCGGACACTGTCCAAAGCGGAGAGAAAGCACTCCACGACTGGAAAGGAATGTCTTGCGGTCGTATGGGCAATCCCGAAGTTTCGTCCGTACTTATACGGAAGCCCTTTCCGCGTTGTCATGGACCACCACTCGCTCTGCTGGCTTGCGAACCTAAAGAACCCATCAGGACGTCTCGCTCGATGGAGCCTCCGACTCCAGGAGTTCAACATGACTGTGGTCTACAAGTCAGGCCGCAAGTACAGCGACGCCGATTGCCTGTCCAGAGCCCCCGTCGAGACATCTCCCGGTAGCAGCGACGACGATGACGACGAGTGCTTGCTAGGCGCGGTGAACACCAACGACATAGTGTGACGTCAAACAGACAATCCTGAGTTTCGCCCGCTAATCCAGCGCCTCGAAAAACGAGGGGGTACTAGCCCCCGTGTCTTCTTGAGAGCTTTGCCGACCTTCGTCATTCGACAAGGTGTATTTTACAAGAAGAACTTCGGAGACAACAGCTCGACATGGCTGCTGGCAATCCCTGCCGACCTTAGAGAGGAGATCTTCCAAGCCTGCCACGACGACCCAACGGCTGGGCACCTTGTCTACAGCAGGACGCTCGCCAGGATGCGGGAAAAATACTGCTGGCCAAGGCTACCGAAGACCGTTCACCTCTACACTCGATCATGCCACGAGTGTCAGCTACGTGAGAGACCTCCGATGAAGCCGTCAGGGCTTCTGCATCCGACTGCTCCCCCGTCCACGCCGTTCCAGCAGATCGGAATGGATTGATTTGGCCTTGTTCCGCCGTCAACATCGGGAAACCGCTGGATAAACGTCGCCACAGATTATCTCACGCGATACGCCGGAACGAAAGCCCTTAATTCAGGGACAGCTGTTGAAGTCGCCAAGTTTTTCATCGAGTCTATTGTCCTCCGGCACGGCGCCCCCAAGGTCCTCATTACAGACCGTGGATCATCGTTCATGGCTCATCGGACGCAAGACATTCTTCAAAACTTGAAAGTGAGCATTTGACTAAAAGACAAGATATTGTTCGTCTCAGTAGCACCAGCCACCGTCGAACCACTGCGTACCATCCGTAGACAAATGGACTAACAGAAAGGCTAAACAAAACTTTCGCCGACATGATCTCCATGTTTCTCAAAGTAGAGCACAAGAAGTGGGACGAGGTGTCACCCTACGTCACGTTTGCTCTCAACAAGGCGGTGCAAGAGACCACAGGAGCAACACGGTTTCAGCTGGTGCATGGCAGAAAAGTAACGACCATGCCAGACACGACGCTGCCCCACGAAACAGCTAACGATGGGAGCCACGACACCCAGGCGGTGGCTCAACGAGCTGAAGAATTTCGCCAGCTCGCCCGACTCCAGATTCAAGATCAACAACGTGTCGACGCCACCCGGTACAGCCTTCGTCGGATCGACGTTTGCTTAAAGGGGCCCTGCAATCATATTTAAGCGCCTACCTTTTTTGCGGTTTCCACGTCTCCTGGGGTTCGGGCAAGCCAGTGGGCACGGAGAGAGTAACTATATATCAGTGCATCATATTTTAACAGGACGACGCGGAAACCTCCTCCACCTACGGGGGCGACCCACGGTACCGAAAGCGCGCGATATGTGACGTTAGTGGTCCTGGGCTTACTACTGGTCAGAGCCGCTATAAGCTTCTTTTTAGGTGAAATGCAAAATATAAGTGGCGCGCAACGTTTCTGTTATTTATAAAATTAGTTTTTGTTCAGTATTTTAGATCAGAAAAGAACCAAATGCAGTTTATCAAGTACGGAAACAAGAAATGACCCGTCGAGTTTCAGGGTTGGGCGGAAATACTTTAAAATGTATTTGGAAATACAAATACTGGGATACATTAAAATAGTAGCTAAAATACTGATACTGAAATATATCTGTAAAAGTGTATCGTGATACGTATCGGAATTACATTTCAAAAAGAGGCAGGAAGTATTTGGAAATACGAATACAGCAATACATTTTAGGGACGGCAGAAATACAAATACAGAAATACTGATACTGCAATAGCGTTTTTCAAATTTGTTTGAGACGCCGAATGAGATGAAGCTTTAGGTTTGAAGTGGAAGTGTTTGATCCTGAAATTACTTTCCCGTAGGTTTGGCACTTTGCCTTGAGGGTGGTGATTTCGGGCGACGAGCAGTCTTCAATGGGCTTTAAAAAACGTTCCATCAAGGACTAACCGCGGTCCCTTTCCTGATATCCTGTCTGTCTGACGAGGGATGCGGAAAGACATCGACCTCTAAATAAATTCTATGTCATCCTAAATCCCATCATAACGTCACCACGCCTCTGTCCAATAAGGACGCCCCTGTCAACATTTATCACATGACGTCACGGTGGAATGAACTAGTATTCTTTATCTGTAGCTGTGGCCTTGAACATGAAACTTTACTACGCTGCTATATGAAAGGGCAATACGTACTTTCGTTGTAGGTTACCTCGTTGAAGATCGTGCAGGCAGTGTCATTTGGAATTTTCAAGAATAGTGGACCACCTGAAGATCAGGAACACATGTCTTATCTTCTAATACGGTTGAAAAAACGATACGATGGCATCCCTGTTGTGAAGGTCCTTCCTGCCGACCCTCCGCCACCGACGCTTGGATTGCAGTCCTCAAGTTTCGTCTTGCATACTACAAATAGAGACCTCGTGGATTGCGACCTACCATTGCTGGCACAGGCGCGAGCTCTCCGAGAAACAGCACGCTCGAGACGAGTCGCAGGTGTACGAAGTCTGGGTCAGCACAGCGAGGCCACGTCTGACCTTCCTGGGTTTCGGATCACCAGAGCAGCGGGTCACTTTCCCGTCGGCTGATGACGTGCCCTTGAGCCGTGAAATATTATGGGCGCAGCCGCAGACGCATTCGAATATGTGTTGAACTTCACTGCGTGAGTCAACCTACTATTTAAAGTCAACTACCGCCAGGCTTGTGCTGCAACCGACTGGGACTCAGCTTTTGCCGGCTGGGTGTTCTGTGTACGCTAAGGCAAGGGAGACGGTTGGCAGCGGGCTTTGGATGCCAGCAAACAACACAACAACAACATGCAGCAACAACATGCGGCACAAGATGCGGCACAAGATGCTCTGACTCCACTCCTGACTCGCCACCTGCTTCGAGTCCCCGACTACGCAACACTTCTCAGAAGAGAGAAGAGGACGCATACAAAAATAGTTTGGAGAATCGGAAGGAACCTTGGTCAGCATAGTAACAATGCCCCAGCATCTCCTTAACCCTAGTGCCCTCAGAAGTAAAAAAAAAATGCGTTTGGATTTGTATTTCTTGTTCGTGGGGAGGGGGGGGGGGGGGTATTTCTCAAGAGATTGAATGAAATACATTTCACCTTGATTGTATCGCGATACAACGGAGCATTCAAAATGTATTTCGATACAGGAATACATATACTGGTGAAAAAAATGTATCGCGTTACAGACATACAGATACGAAACGTATTTCTGAAATACTATCGCGATACATTTGTATCGCGATACTGCCGAACCCTGCCGTCGACCAAGCGGTGGAAAAGGCGGCGCATACTAGAAAGGAGTAGTGGGATCAGGCGCCGACACAGAAAGTTCCCGGAAGTACGCGGCGGCGCTGCGGTCGCATCGGCAGGACGATCCGACCGGCTGCGAGCGTTCCAAAGGCCTTAGACGAGAAGCTTTGTCTTGCGGTTTGGCCGTTTCGCGGTATGGCAGCGCAAAGTGGCTACCATTCTGAACTGATCTTTACCCCGTGTTTGCTGTCGCTTGTGGCCAATGAAGTGTCATGCCGGAATGGTGTTTAATCGCGCAGCAAATGCAATGAGAGCCGCTCTGGCTGCCCGCTGCATAGAGCCTATCCAAAACATGCTTTAGTGGCGCCCTCTCGCGCCGTCGACACGGAGTGCGGCAGCCGTGAGCGCTCGCTGAGATCACTACCCCTCTTCTAGTTCAAGGCCACTCAAGCAACCAAGGAAGTCATGAGGGAGGTTATTTTTTGCTTTTTTTTTGTAATTTTAATTTGCCCATAACTTTTAAAATAATGCGACATTCGAGAAAAGAAAGTTTCATGAAGTTACTGACTCATGTCGACCTGAGCGCACTGAAGGTATACCTTCAGTGCGCTCAGGTTTGGGAGCAAATTAAAAACCAGTAAAAGTCCTTGCAGGGCCCCTTTAAGCCCCGAGACCGTGTGTGAGTCTCGACCCCGATACGACGACACGGTTTGAGTGAGAACTCCTGAACCGCTACTTCGGACCCTACAAGCCGCTTCCTTGACTCTGAGATCTGAACTATGAGGTGAAGCCCGACGGAACACGGATTTCATCACGCTGTACTCCACGACAGGAAGTCGTCCACGTCGTGCGCCTCAAGTCGCACTACGATCGATAGGACTGTGAATCGCGTCTTGTACTGCGCTCGATAGGATTGTATTTAACAAGTTTCCGTAGTTTGCCATTATTTTTGGTGTTTGTTTTCTCTTTTGTTTTCCGGTGTGTCACATCGAGGCGATGCGCTTTTAAAAGGGGGATTAAGCCAAAATGTCACGAATGACAATTGATGAGGCAACGAAAACGGAAGCAAACTAAACGTTAAATGGGGTAAACTTGTGCCCGAAATAAAAAAAGCAAACAGAAAATAACGATAGAGTGTCGCGGGCGTCGATGGCGGCGTAACAGCAGGATTGAACGCTGGGGCAAATCTGACTGCGGCTGCCACGGGAGCACGGTTTGTAGCCGCATGGGTTTCTGAAACATTCAGCCTAGAACGTTCGGAGAGTGGAACATTCGTAACTCGATCAGAAAAGAAAGCTATTGAATTTGCGAGAGCGCCAAGTAGAAATAATAAATGTAAGAACATTCCGCTGCCTCGAATTGAAACCAGATCTTCCGCGCGACAGCCAAGCACGGTAGGCATTCGGCCACGTACGCGCTCGCTTAGCGACGCGCGTGGCAATATTACGTTGACATCTGCTCCAAAGCGAACAAAACATAAGGATATTTAAGAATGCGTCTTTATTGCGCAGACTCATATGTCAAACGTTTAGCCTATGCTACGTTAGTCCGTACTAAGCTGGAATATGCATCCATCATATGGAAGCCACATTAGATATATCTCATTAACCAACTCGGAGCTGTTCAGAATCGTGCCACTCAATTTATCACACGTGATTATTCCGAAAAAAGCATTTCTTTTCTAGAACAGTCCATATCTCTCCATACTCTCGACACTCGCTGAAAAGTTGACCGGCTCTCTTTCATGCATAAACTGCACCACAATTAATGGTCACCCAAAACATTTATTTCCCCAGCCCATCATAATTACTCTCGCCTGCATCATCCATGTAAAGTTTTGCCCATTTTCTCCAGGACCTAACTCCTACGAGTACTTACCTCTTCCATTATGCATTTCGGATTGGAACAGCCTGCCTTCAAGCTTGGTGGCAATAAATGACCAGAACTATTGTACGGAGGAGCTTGTTAAGTTGGTTGAATATTATCTTGTCTAATTATGCTATTTATTTTCATTTTTGTTCTTATTAGTGTTTCCACAATTTTATTATAAGTGATGTGCATTTGATGTACCTCCTTAAGCAATGCCTCACGAGAGATCCTTAAGGTGATATAATTAAAAAAATGAAATGAAACGAAATAAACGGAATGGGAGTGCCCATTCCACAACACTGATGTACACATCGCGACACTGTTAGCGCGAACACGACATCGGCAGATTTTTGCATTTTACTTCTCAATAGTATTAGCGAGCACGAAATTGTTTCGCTTGCATTATATAACTAAATAAGCTCTTTCTGTAGCAATTATAACTTGGATGACATTCCTTGGTTTCAAAGAGAAGAACTGGAAAAACTGGCGATCGCTTGTTCGCGCTAACAGTGTCGCGCTCTGTACGTTAATGTGCTACTCCTTTGACTTTTTGACTTGCCGTCCAGCGAGTTCCCTTGGGGATTTTCTCTTGTTGTTTATTCGTGGTTTTCACGCAATAGCGATAAGAAGCTCGTGTCGCAGAAAGGCAGGCGTTGACGTCGGTGGCCTTGTGACGGGAAAACGCTGCATGGTCAATAGGGTCATGACTTGACAGCCACATGACCTCGCTCGGCAATTTCAAAGAACCCACAACGCCCACGTAAATCGTGACGTCACGCTTCGGATGAAAGTGAATAAAACATGACATGTAATGCGAATTAAAGGTCGCCACATGTCTCAAATGATTTCCATTCAAACAGTAATTCGTTTGCCCTAAGCAAAAAAAAAATGAAATATTTAAGGAGGGATTTGGATCCCATGGCCCTTCGGTTGCGAGCCAGACACGCTTCTGACTGGGCTACGCAGATACATTTTTCTATGTATTGACTGTAATTATATACAAAAAACAAGAGCATCACTTTGATATCCATACAAATGCCAACAGCTGTAAAGGGTTACAAATCAGCCAGTTTCGCTGATCAATTAACACGCTAAAAATCTTTGAGGGCAGCCAGCTCTCCCAGTACAGGCAGCCACTCAGGGGAGGCTGTTGCGCCTTTAACACTTCTGTCAAAAAGCACACATGTTCAGCGATACAATTATGCACAGGGCGCACGTTTATACCTGCGTGGCGTATCGCCGTATGAGATCGCCAAATACTGTGCAGGCCAAAGCATTTTCGTGTCGTAGGGCACATTGCCCTCTTCGACAGACTGTATACGAATGCCCTGACACGTTAAAGGGAGATCTTTTTAACGGTCCTTTGAAGGTTATCCCAGCAAAACACTGCGTTCCGGCAGGCTAGAAATACGTGCTCAATGAACTCCGGTTTTTTTCATAGGACGCAGTCCCCTGACCATGCGATTGACATTTGTTTCCCTAAGAGACATAAAACCGGAAGTGTTTCACTCTGTAGGTTGAAGAAAAACGTATTAATACAGGCGGGGAATATCACTGTTTCACCCACCTTAATACATTCATTCCTGGGCCTGCAGTGTACGACGAATGGTACAAAGGAACAGGAAACAACAAATCAATTAAATACTTTAACAACCTTTTTCGCGGAACATCAGCCAAATACATATTTTGAAGATGGCGACGGTACCGAAGGATCTATGCAGCGGCTGCATCGTGCGTTTTCGCTGTCGTCAGAAAGTAATCGCTTGCTGTGCATTCTCCAGAAAGTTTCAAGGCAAATGCATCAATGTTTTGAACGAGGACAAGGACATGTTTATGGAAGATGACGTAAACCTCTACAAATGTACGAAATGCACCAAGCGAAGCAACCACAGCAGCGACGAGCATACGCCTAAAAGAATGCAAGGTCATGGTAGCGAAGCTGCAAAGGATGCCGCGTTCCGGCACGACAACGACTGTGATGCCAAGGACCCTCCAACATCCAAGAAAGATATTCAGATGCTGCTTCAAGAACTCGTCGAAAGCGTTGCGCTATTGAAAACGGAAAATGCAGCGCTTCGTCAAGAGTTACAGAGCGCGACACTGTTAGCGCGAACAAGCGATCGCCGGTTTTTCCAGTTTTTCTCTTTGAAACCAAGGGATGTCGTCCAAGTTATTATTGCTAGGGAAAGAGCTCATTTAGTTCTAGAATGTAAGCGTTAACATTTCGTGCTCGCTAATACTATTTAGAAGTAAAATGCGAAGATGTGCCGATGTCGTGTTCGCGCTAACAATTGATAACGTCCGTCTGCTTCTGAACCAACCAACCTCGAAGACTTGTGACGCAGCTACAAATTGTGACCTGCGTTCATACGCCTCAACTGCTGCAGCCTTTCCGCCCCTGGTTTCCCAACATCAGCATTTACAGACACCTCTAAACACGGCTGACACAAATCCTTCGAAATACGCCACCGGTCAAAATGGATCTGTTCCATCGGCTACTGCAACGAAATCGGATGCTCCTCAGCGAAAGTGGATGGTGAAGGTTATATCCTTATTGCGCACCGCAAGCCAGCCCGCTGTCTGTCGGAACTTGAAAGGCACCCAAGATAGCTCCGATGCAACGTGCCCTGCAGGGAAGTGCTCTATCGTGTCAAGGCTTTCACCCGAAACACAAACCAGCGTCGTGGAGGAACTGGTCAAAACTGCCTTGCAAGGTAAACCATTTGTATGCACGGAACTGAAAACCAAGCTCGCGTATTATACATCATTTCACGTTCTTGTGGATACAGATGAAGTTGAAAAGATAAGCAGTGAATTTGTCCGGCCAGAGGGCTTTATCTTCAGGCAGTTTTTGGACCACTTACTGCATCATGCCACTTCGGGTATTGGCGGCGGCAACGCTGATTAAGGCGCTGTTGGGGCATACTTTTTCAATTAGGCATCATGGCAGGATACCATGAACATATGTTGCCTGAAGAAGTAAAGAATAATGCAAGAATAGAAGGGGCAACGGCTGTCCTGCACCTGATCATACAATCGGTCAAATGTAAAGCTGACAGTCTTATTACACTCTTAGATCAGTTTAGTTTCCAATTTCAGATAATAAGGCTATCTGAAACCTGGTACCAAACCGAAATCGACGTTCTTATTTTGCCCGATTACAATCTTTTTTTTAACCGAGGTGGGAAACGAGGATTAGTGGTTTGCATTTATGTTAAACAAGATATCCAGGTTGAAATAGTGGATGTATATGACGAAACTACAGACGACTATGAAATCGTAAGTCTCAGGCATGGGCGTCAGCTATCTTCTGCCATATAAAGACCACCAGCCGGTAACTTTCAAACATACTTGTTTTTTATTGAGAGATATCTAGATTTTGCCTCGAAAACTATGTACGCGCCTGTTTTAAGCGGTGATTAAAATGTAAACACCTTGGAAAAATCTGCAATTTCGCCACGACTGAGTAGTAACTTAACTAGAAGTGTTTTTTACCATCATCAATTCTCCCACCAGAATCACCCTTTCAATACTAAGTGCTATTGATTGTTTCATTACAAATGAGGGTACTATTGTCAACAGTGTCGGCGCAATAAGCACTAACACAAGCGATAATTTTCCCATATTTTTTGGTTTAAGACACAAAAGTAATTAAGCAGTGCTAAAAAAGTGTTTACCTATTAACCTGTGAGAGACTGCGCACTCCACTCTTTTCGTTACAATTATTGACACAGTCTGGAGTTCTATTTTTTAAAAGCAGTGCGGGAACGAAGCGTGTGATGAGTTTCTGATCATATTTAAATCTATTTATGTCACTTCTTTTCCGTACAAAACGGTTGTCAATAGAAACCGAATACGTAAACAATGGGTTACCCCCACAACTTTACTCATGTTACGAAAACTAAAATCGCTTATATTAGGTGTACAGTCAGCACGGAATGAAACCCGAAAGCCGTAACGTGTGGCCATCGATACAGGCTGCTTCACCTGGAGGGCTCCTGAGAACTAATGAAAATGCACCTGGGTGCGAGGGTGCGGATCCTGCTAAGATGTCCTCAACCCTCGCGTGGGGCGTCTAGGACTTCCGCGTTTCGCCGGTGGCGCACTGTAAGCGCCGTCAGTCTAGAGTAACTGTATATGCTCCGCTCTGCAAGCAGAGCCTACACAGCTATACCTCTGTCAGACGG
>JAZHYW010001458.1:0-34799 GCA_037355805.1 Ixodes ricinus | reverse complement strand
ACCCTTATTTGCCAGCCGGAAAAAGAGCTATCGAGTTCTGTCTCGCGTAAGCTTCCACATTTTTCACTGATAACGCTGAGAAATGAGACCGACGGCGTAACAAAATATCTACTCCTTCAGAAGTGCTTCGTTCAATCTCTGCCTCGAGACTCTCTTTGACACTTGCCTCACGAGTGTAAGCAATTCAGGCGGGGACATTTTTTGGCTAAACTGCGTGCTTAAGTCCAAAGCTGAGGATTGTTGCATTTTTGCGTGTAATTGTACATGTCTAAGGATATGGTCCGGATTCCTACGTACTGGTGCCTTTTTTTGGTGTAAGGCTGCGAAGTTAGAATGACGCGTGTTTCCCCATAAAGTCCGTCGTATTATGAGTCGTAACGGAAACTCGTTGCCACATCCTAGTCCTGAAGGCAGGAGACACGTTGCTGCAAATCCGAACGTAAAGGCACTCCCGCTAATGGCCAGCTTGTCTACACCATTCCCACCTAAGAATTTTCCAGAATTGTTTTTCATGGCCCACTGAGGGAGTGAAGCCACGAAATACCGCTTTGATGTCAGTAGGCAGCACATTAACACGTGCACAGTACCCATATCTTCGAGCACGCCAGATGGAGAAGGCGATGAGCGTGACGAGAAAGGCAAGATTCAAGGAAGGGCAGATAAAAGGGCCCGGTGTACTAGAAATGACACTTCTGCGGATGGGAGCTGGGAGAATTTTCCCGGTTGTCTCTTATTGGTAGGAACAGCCAGAAGCGTACTAAAGAGATTATTGAAGCAGAACTTATGGCACGACATAGCGAAAAACAGTGCTAAAAAAACTGGACACAAAGGAGATGTCGATCCGTCTTTTCTTAGGTGTTTTTCACAATATAGTTTAACTAAACAGCCCGGCAAGCTACCCTGTTACGGATTGCACGGGTTAAAGATGCATGTGTCAGTGCCCCATCTTTGACCTTAGCAAAGAAAGAGCTAGAAGTTTTGGCACATGGAGATATGAGACGCCATTAAGATAGAGAAATTATTGTTGCGCCTCTCGAAAAGACGAAGAATATGAAGCAGTTTTGCAAACCTCGTTTCTCGCGCAGAACCCCAAATTACAAATGAGTTGTAAATCAGTGCTCTGCCTCTCGGGTGTATGTCCTGTGTGTGTGCGTTGTATTGGCGCTGTTGTTATATGATGCTTCACGAACTCACCCAAGCTGCTATCCTCACTTGCCTATAATTATTATTAATCGTAATAATAATAAACATTATTATGCTCTCATTCTGATAACTCACAATTAGTCATGTAGATATCAGAGGTCTGCGCAAAGACTAAGACAAGTTCCGTGCTCTAATAAGAAACCTCAACGCATCTGTTCTAACTGAAATTATGTTTTCTTCTCACTTAATTTGTTGTTTCATCTCTGCAATGCAAAGAATTTATTTTAAATAAATATATTGTGTCCTTTAATTCACATCCGTGAAGAAGGTAGAGGCGGTGGTATCGCATATACGTTAAAGATAAGGTTCTACTGTCAAGTCAAAACATATATCTGGATCATGCTGACTCACTAGCTGTTCACATTTTTTTCTCTTGTTTATTTTCATTTTTTATAGCGGTCTGCACGCCTCTTTCAGAAAACTTTTCGCTTTTTCTTACCGAACTAGATGTCGTGCTATGCACCTTTCGCTCGGAAGGGCAGTTTTGCAAGGTAAGCGATATAACTATTCATACTCTCTAAAGGTAGTGAACTGGGATAGTTGGTGAGCATTATACATGGTTAAAGTTACCAAGCAACCCGAGGAAAGTGTAGAAGAATACAGGAGACAGGATAGACGCTGAACTCACAACTCTACATTTCATCCAGAAGAAAAGGAAGAGGATGACACGCAACCAAATGGCACGTGCTCATGGCACGAGAATTATAGGGCGCGGGACGATGGGTTCAGCGCATCGAAGCGTTTAAAAACGAAACTTTCTTCTCAGATAGTGTACAAAAAGGATGGCTTAGGCAATTGCTCCCTTCCCCCCTGATCGATAGTGCGCGAGTATTTTACACTACTAGCAGAATATGCCATTGCATGTACTATTACACTACACAATAGAAAAGAGCGGTAGTTTAGCCGGTTAGGATATCACTAGAATTGCAAGATAAAGGGTGGGCCCTTGATATCAAATATATATCAAATTTACATATGATACACTTATTGCAAAAAAAAGTGCTAAGAATAATAGGTAACGTTTCCTACATACATCATACGCATTCACTGTTCAAATCATATAAGATTATCAACATACACCAAATCTATAACTATCGTTTAACGATGGCGTATAAATATGCGGCATTAGGACGCTCAAATATAATTCTTCAACTGTCCGATTTAAAAGAAAAAAGCGATTATTATTCATCGAGAAATCACCAGCCCTGGCGAATTCCAAAATGTAGGACCAACTATGGAAAACAAAAAATTAGTTATGTTTTACCGTCTATTCTGAACGAATATTTTGTTAAAAACATAGATATTGTGCAATTGTCTAACAGCCAAATATTCAATTTGTTCATTTGATTTTCTCTTTTTGACCACTGTATTATATGTGCTCCGTCGTAGCTGCTGAATGGGGGCCCGGAGCCTCGTCAAGCTGCATTTCTGCAGCTTTTTCTGCAGCCTCCCATTCACCACTTGTATTTGTGGTGAAAAATAAAGTTCGTATCGTATCGTATCGTATCGTATATATCAGTAAAAACCGCCGTAATTACTTAAAACCTATCCGATTATTACTTCAAAGGCTGTCGTCTAGATGTACAGTCCCCTGCAGTATTGTCACGGATGTCAGGCGATAGAAAGGTGGAAACAAAATGAATACATGCTTACGACGTGATCAAAGTATTTATATTATTTGAGCTCATGCACCATTTAGTAAAAAAAGACACGTGACAGGTTTGTTATGATAATTAAAAAGTTGATGCACATGTCTAGTTTACTAATATATTATCTTGTTTTTATATAAACGTATTGAAAATATTTTGTTTTATTTCACAAGCAAGAAATTAACTTTCACAAACCTTTATTTCAGACAACGAAGCACACGGAGCGAGATGAATTGTTTTGAAAATCACACCGGGCCAAATGCGAAGGATTGCTTTTCATGCGGACGCATTTTCACGTATACTGGTGAGAAACTAGACTGGTTCAAAACAATCATTACCTCCTCATTGCTTGAGGCCCTAACAAAGATTACTCCCCCCCCCCCGCCATCACATAACATTACACCAGCACCTCTAATATTATATTTTTACAGTAACAGTAATGGTGGTAACCAAATGTAATTTTAAGTGAGGTGAAAACTACTCTTCAGAATTCGCAATTTCTTCATTACGACCCTGAAAGCCTTGTCTTTATTTTGAGCCATCATCCACAAGTGACAGGATTTAATGTTTTTCACAGGACTCACACAATTTTATTCCCTTTTCTTTTTGTCACGGTATTGTGTGAGGCATGCTGCTTCACTTTTGAGGAGTGTAATTCCATGCACTTTCGGGGCCACTGCACGAGAAGAATCATCAGCACTTAAAATGATTTCTAGTTCCGGCGGTCTGACGATGTACAAAGAGCCTTGGTGCTTGGGGACGCCGCCCCACGCCATCACAAGCATTTTCGCCTTGACCCGTAGCTGAAAAATTTCATTTAGTCACATTTTGCCTTTTCGCCATCTCGTGCCGTTCAAACCTCTTTTTGAAATGACTAGCCGTCCCGTCGGAGATGTGAACAAGTTTTCTAAATATCATAATGTTATTTTCTAGTCACTCTTCAACGCCGCGAAAAGCGAACAGTGCGTATGCTGGATCATGCATCATGTCGTCGGTGATGGCACCGGCGCTGTAGGTTTCACACTTCGTTGATGTAAGGCAGGTGAAGATGGACACCGTTTGGTTCTGCCAGCCAAAGCGGCACCCTACCCACAAGAGAAAAGCTCTTGGTTGGCCGGTTAGTAGCTTCCTGCATTAATGAGATAAATATTTGGGTCCGTTGTATATCAGTAAAATTTGTCAAAATTGCTCAAAAACTGTCCGATCATTACTTCACAGGCTGTAGTCTCAATGTACACTCTCCGGCAATATGAAAGACCCACTGGGAGCGCGTGGCCGAGTCGGTGGCTGGCGGCAGCGCTGCGAGCGCTCCGGGCAATTCCATTCTGCTTCGAGGGAAAAACGCTCACTCGGGCTCAGCTAAAGAGCAACGCGCTTATCAGATTGTGCTGAGCCCCAAGTGAGCGTCCTCCCCAGAAGCAGAATGGAATTGCCCGGAGCGCTCGCAGCGCCCCGCCAGCCACCGCCTCGGCCACGCGCTCCCAGTGGGTCTTTCATATTGCCGGAGACTGTACAGCTAGGTGAGGAGCGGGTAACAAAGCGCGACTCTTTGTATGTCCCAGTTAAGAACGCAGTAAAATTTGATGCTTTGGTCGCTACCTTTGACTGGGTTCTAGACGTTATCTTCGATGTCGTCCCCAAGGACGTCGTCCTCAACGTCGTCCCTGAGGTCGTCCTATAGGTCGTCCTTGAGGTCAACTTTCAGACGGTCCTAAAGCGTCTCCTCGACGTCGTCTTGAGGTCTCCCTAGAGGTCGTCCTTGAGGTCGCCCTGTAGGTCGTCCTCTAGGTTGTTTTAAGTGTGTGTTTACGTCTTCCTTGAGGACGTCGTCTTAGATGACGTCTAGGACGACCTCGCGGGCAACCTTTAGGGTGATATCAAGGACGACAAGGATTTAGCGGGAAGTTTTCCCACTGCATTTAGCGGAACATTTATAACACGACCAAAGCACCAAATCAATTTACACGCTAAATATGGCGGTGTGTAAAATGAAATCTATCGCATTCATAGATAATCACCACTGTGGTTTCTACACAATTCATATGACCATCAATTCACTGCTGTGTACTTTTATTTTTTTATCTTGTTTTAAGAAATGAACACTGCAGGGGCGTCGCCTCCCTCCGTGAAACCGTGCTGGAAGACAACTCTATCTGAGGTTTCTCCAGGACGGCGCCATAAGCGCTCTTTCACAGGCACAAAAAAAAAATCACAATTTCCTAATCTGGTCGACCAATTATTAGGGCTGGGCGTCGATTAAAAATTTTAACCCGATTAATCGCCACTCTTTAATTGATTAATTAATCGATTAATTGGTTGCGTTAATTTTTATAAATAATATATTTAAAAAAATGCAACAACTCGTCTTGCCTTTGAAGACTTATTTTACTCTCTGTTACACGGCGCAAAGGACATTTAGAATTGAGGATGCATATAGTTCAACGATTCAAAGACTCACATATTTTTGCTCCAGCTCCGAAGACAAAGAAGTTTGTCCACATTCTCCGACAGGAATACAAGAAGTCAGAGCTTGGGCGATGCTTTCTTCTTTTTTCAGAGAAAGGAACCTCGATGAGAAGGCGTTGATTGTTGTCTGCGTTTTGGCGGATGGTCCTTGCTGCAGCTACATGGGTGCTTCGCCTGTGGGCGATACTGAAGCGAACTTACGCTTCCACTGTACGAAAATGGCTTTTTGCAGATGATGCAGTGGACTTCCTTCGAGTTGAAAACTTCACCGCTGGAGTTTACTTTAAACCCAAACTTTCGAGCGAGATTGCCTTTCATACTCGTGAACTCGTCCATTTTTACGTGCCAAATACTGGGACAAGTAACCATGACGTTGTTAGCTTCCCAGCTTATTTTTCTGCTTGTTTGTCTTGCCTGGCCAGGATTTGTAATAGATCCTCAACATGTGAAGTTTCGCGACAGACGACGACAATGCGCTGCAATCCTGTGCATGCATTGTTCTGAAACCTCCAGACTTTAGCTTTTAGAACCATGATTAGACAGGCTTGCAGATCATCGTTGTCGTTTGTCATCAACTAAACAAAATTTCCCAAGGAACCGGAAGTTGCCAAACGCCGCTCGTGTGGCCTCGGCAGAATCGTAATGTATATCCTTGAACACGTGACGCTTCGCGAGCCCTAGAATTGAACCTTGCTCATAGAACCTGGCTGGGAACGGACTTCTTTTGAGTACCGATTAAAAAACCGATTAACCGGTTAAAAAATTTGACCGCGATTAAAGCCTTAATCGATTAATCGGAAGGTTAATCGATCAATTGCCCAGCCCTACCAATTATATACGCCAAATGTCTGATGCAACGTTGATAACGCCATTGGCTGCCCAGTCTGTACCCCAGACGTCAACGTACTGTTTCCGGGATGCGCTGATTGAACAAAAATACGGGCATTAAAATCGCCTGCGACTCTACAGTTGCTATAGGAACGCTTTCGTATTGCCGATATCGGAGCTTTCGTAGAGGAAACCCGGATGTTTATTTTTACCTTAGATCCGAACGAATAATAATCTCCAAGCTCTTTATCGAAGGCAGGGTCGGAAACACGCTGCACACCAGACGGCGGTGCCGACGGCTGGCGTGCGGCGTGTTTCCGCCATGTCGGGGTTTTGAGGTTTACCCATCTCTCAGCAAGCCCTACGCGAGAGCCGCCGGTGACGTCGGCATTTACAAAAGTGTTTAGAAAATACTCAAAGTTTTTCGCCTATGAACGGTTTCTTCTGTCCTTAAACTTTCATTTCAAAATTATAAAGTTTGAACATGTTTGCGGTCACAGTTCATTTCCAGATATTTTTATAAGCCGTGTCTTTCATCGGAAGTCAATAAGCCCTAGGGTCGGCTCATTTTCGGATTGCGAAATGCAAATCGTACAGGCATAAAATCATCATCTTTTTGCACACTTGTTGCCCATTGAGACATTTACGTCAAGTGCGTTGGCTGTCGCTGTCATTTGCGGCTACGACCCCACATGCACGTGCCCACGACGAGCGGAGGGTACTCCCAAAGAAAATGGCAGTCGGTATCGCGAGAACAGCTTTTCCACCGCCAAGAGCTGTTTTCGCTATTGCTTCAAAAAAGCGCCGCGTTGTTGTTCTTTGGCATAACACTAAGCAGACAGGCGCCTTTTGATAGAAAGATGCTTTATTTATTTTTATTTTGTCAGGTCAAATTATTGTTGGTCAATACAGAAAAAAACGCCTTTGTTGTCCTTGGACAACGTCGCTGATCACTAAACGATCTTTCCGCGAGTAAAAATCTACCCACACTTTTATTTTGCAATAATAGAAGCGTAACTTATTCTCGCTGAGAAACAGCAACAGTTTCTGAACGAGTAAACGTTCAAAAAAGCTAGGCCTGCCCCGTTTGATGATATGTCGGAACCCATTAAAACGTTTGGCCCTCAGACACAGCCACACACCCACAAACACAAAGAGTACGCACCAGTAATAACTCGAATATGACCACATACATGTACAGGAGAAGCCTGGGACATTCGTGGCCGTGAACGCTCTAAACCCATTAGCGTATATGTAACCAGACACGGAGCACAAATGTTTCTGTTTTCCTGAGACAGAGAAAGCACTACGACGCGGACGCCAATATCAGGCTTGTAAGTTTTCTTTTTTTTTTGGAGGGGGGGGGTTTGGGTTAGCATCGCGACACGGGACTAGAGTGTCACAACAACCAAGAATAGCACTTTGCACGGTAAATGAATCCGCAGGGTGGGGGTCACGGGGAACATAACGACTCCAACCTCGGGCGCCATGTTTGTTAAACGATTAGACAATCGCATGCAATCGCTTCCAGCCTCAATGCGCGCAGGCAGGAAGCAGACGCCGTGGTCGGGAAGAGCGACGAAGTCTCTCCCTCTATGCGGCGAGGTCCGAGGCTATGCCGGGAGCAATCTTTCAAACGTCTTCTCTGCATTTCGTATATCGACCATTGCACCTACGGAGGTTGCCAACCCGACTAAGGAAAAAGCCCACACTTCAATGCTGTCGGGCAACACTGACGTGCTCTCTCAAAAATATGAACGCGCTGTAAATCTTCTGATTTGAGACTTCCGCCGGAAAGGTGGGTACAGGAGCTTTATGTAGGGCAGCGTTAGAAAGACTAATTAAGATATACATTTTTCAATACACATGATCTCTCCAATATAAGTTGTATGACTCTCGAACAAAGAAGGGCGTAAACCTTCGTCGAATCAAGCAGTTTTCTTTATTTCCTAATGTATACATAGTGTCCTCAAGGACTTTGCATGTTCTTAAACTCCAACCGCGAATTTTTCGCATCGACACTAAAAATTGTGATTATCACTGTGCGCCAAAGTGCATTTGTAACGAACATGCATTCGTACACAGACCTATGATTTCGGGAAAAATAAAAAAGGCATGTGATCAAAGTTCACATCAAAGGTGTATATTATTCAAGACACGTATTATTGTCGGTTTTTCAGATTTTATACTTGGCATTAGAATGAAAGTTGAAAACGCAGCAGACGTGAATGTTCGAAAATGTAGATCTTCAAACACGGTTGGTGGGAGTTACATGACATGGTCTCACGACACTGCTCAGCCACTGGGGAGTGTATGGGGTCTGAAGGGCTTTAAGAGCACCTCAACGCAAAACATTACAAGCCCCTGTTTCCTAGGTATTCATATTTATTCGAATGCCTGGTGGCTAGTCCAACAGAACACACAACACAAACGATGGACGTAGCCTCTATTGACATTGAAAATAAAGTCCGTGATTATTTCCACCTAACGTATACAGATAAAAGCCAAAATATATTTCATGAATCTGTCCATAATGGCATCAGATACCTGATACATTCCCAGTTGGTGCGAACGTGAATGGACTCTCCATAAAGCGTGGTACATTAAGAAGAAAATATTTGCCCTTGCCCTTCGGACTTAACGTCCATGCTTTGATTTCCACGATAAAGTAAATGAATCTTCCAATATAACGAAGACATTATCTTTTTAGTGCGCCTCGACACAGAACAATAAAAGTTAAGCTCACTAAACAGTACAAGCACCGACATGACTATTCCGAAGAACCAGATCAGAAATAAAGGCCTAAGGTCGCTAAGGGTGAGCACTGCCTCCGGAATGGGCATAGCATTGTTCGCTCGACGGTATGCGGTCTTGAAGTTGCTCATTGACTCAGATCTCGTGTAGAGTCCGGTTTCAACTCCACGACTCAGGGTGAACTTGACGTCGTCGAGATACACAGAGGATCGCCTCATTTCGGGTCCTGTGAGTTGCGTCAGCACAAGATCGAAGGCTTCAACGTAACCCCTTCCAAGAAGCTCTCGTCTTAGAGCATCGAATTGCTCCGGGCGTGCTATCGAAATTAAGAAGGTGTCCTTTTTGTCGTTGTTAATCTTTATAGCCTTTGAATTGTCTCCGCCTTCACCAGTCGTGAAGCACTTTGAACCTGCCCTGACCAAACGTTCGAAATCGTAGTAGTCGGAGGCGCTCTCGTAGTCAAATCGGATAAACGCATTGTGATTGAGAAAACAAATACGGTAGTTTTTCCGCATAACATCGACTAATGAGACGAACTGTAGAGGCTCGCTCTGGAACGGCAAAGAAGTAAGAAGTGACGTGACCCGGCCTTTGAAAATTGTGGACATAATAAATAGCATCAACATGATGAGGCAGACAACCAGTCGGGAGGACTGAGTCCCAAGAAGCACGCTGTGGAAACGAACACCTTGTTGCAGAAGCGATGCCAAAATAGGAGATACAAAAGTGAACGTGTCCTGTGTGCTCTTGTATAAAATCTTGTTGATCAAGTGAATGGTAAAAAGAAAAACCACAAATGATATTAACAGCCCGATCCATACTTGCCATGAAAACGGCAAGACGAGAACAGCTTCCTTCAAAACTCGTTCCGGTCTAGGAACAAAAAACGAAAAACCAACCAAAGTGATGTACTGTACAACCTCAGTGTCGAAATACTGTTGTTTGGGGTTCATGCCAAGTTCTATTACGGAACTCGATAATCTCTCACGAGGTGTAGAATCTAACTTACTGTGTTCGAGATGAGACAAGCGATGTTTCAGTAGTTCAATCGTCACGTCCATGACTGGGTGCTCAACATAATAATCTCTATCCCAAAACACAATTATTTTACTTCCATTAAGAGTCAGCTGTTTTGGGAGAGATGCGCGTACATATTTGCCACATTTAGTACACGTCCTTTCAAAGCGAGTACGGCATAAACTGTGTTTGCCGCAAAGAGTTAGATTTTTTAGACCGTTGAGCATGGTTTTCAAGGGCTGAACCCGGAACTCGTCTTGAATGTGTGCACTTCCATTAGACAGAGTTATTTTGAAATATCCACTCGCTCTATAAAATTGTAGCATACGTGGAACGTTTCGGTATGGAGCACGCAATATGGGTTTCAACGTCACTCCTTCAGAAAATATTAACACTGTAATGTAATAATTTTCCTTTATGATATTAATGAAATAATCAAAAACAAAATCATCGCAAACAAAATATAAAATTTTAACGTAACTTTGTCTAAAGGCGCCACAAAGTTCATCAAAGCATGAGTCTCCCTGAACTCTTCCGTCGGTCCACATTGTCACTGGGTAAAACAAAGTTTTCAAAAACCTTGTGAACATCGTCACGTTTTGTACGAGGCATTGCGGCTGCACAAATATGTCCAAGGGCCTGTTTTCTGGGTTGAATGACGACAAGAACTGGTCGAATAGTTCAGAAGAAATGAAGGATTTCAAGGTCAGCACTTCATGCGGCTTGCCAGCGCGTACTCCTCTTGGCAGTAAAGTTGCAGTGATGACCGTCACCAGAAAAACCGCGTCTGGTTTTAAAACACTCCGTGTGAATTGGATTGAACATTCCAGAGCTAACATGACTCTCAGAGAAGTACTATAGCGTATTTCGGCTGTTACCTCAATTTACAACGTGCGACGATGTTTAAAATAAGAGTTTTGTGTTCCTGTCTAAGAACACCTTTCTCGCTGTGATGCGCGTCACTGCAGAATTTCGCAGACGAGACTGCGGATGAAGCATATTCGTTGGAACTAAACATTTGTCTTACACATAAGAGCTTTCCGTGTAGCCTCGTACCAGGAACTTGAATTAATGAGTTTATTGGTTCACGTATTTTTGGTTTATTTCCCGACGATAGACCCGCCAGCTGCTCTCACTGTTGACGCTGGATGTTTGCTTTTTGTTTTTCAGCACTATGCACTTAGTGCCAATTAGAAAATAATGGTGTTTATAAAACAGCGCGAGCGTTTCCATGGATATTTCTATATGTCCGGTTTAATGAGAATAGACCCAGGTGCAGAAAAATGATAGGATTGTCCCTGACGCCGTTATTCTGACCGAAAAGGTGGCGAGTGAGGATAATCTAAAATTTAGAAGCTACATGAAATCGTAAAATATATATATATATATATATATATATATATATATATATAGAGAGAGAGAGAGAGAGAGAGATAGAGAGAGAGAGCGATTTAGACTATACATTGCTCCTGTTCTGACAATGTGCACCAGCTCGAAAGCCTTCTGAGCTTTTAGAGCACAGCTCTTAGGCGCCCGTTTCCGGCTTGAGCGGCGACGGCGTAACCGCAAGGTCACGTGACCCCCAAGGTCACGTAACCCCCCAAGGTCACGTAACCCCCCAAGGTCACGTGACCCCCAAGGTCACGTGATCCCCCGGTCACGTGCCACGTGACTCCCTCCAAGGTCACAGGACCCCCGAGGTCACGTGACCCCTAGGTCGCGTGGCCCCCCAGGTCACGTGACACCCCAGGTCATGTGACCGCCCCGAGGTCACGTGACCCCCCCCCAGGTCACGCGAACCCCCCCCTCTCTGCGCCTTCCCGCCCTCCTCAAGAGCTGCGCTCTAATTCTCTAATTCGGCGTTACAAGGAGTTGTAGACGGCTTTCATTTTAAAGCGAAGCTCTTGGGCGCCCGTTTTCGGCTTGAGCGGCGTCGGCATAACCGTGCGGTGCATAATGGGTAAATTTCCCCGCTAAACTTAGCGGAAAATTTTCCCCGCTAAATTTAGCGGAAAAATTTTCCCGCTAGATTTAGCGGAAAGTTTTCCCCGCTAAATCTAGCGGAAAATTTTCCCTGCTAAATCTAGCGGAAATTTTTCCGCTAAATCTAGCGGAAAATTTTTCCGCTAAATCTAACGAAACATTTTTCCCGCTAAATTTAGAGGAAAAATTTTCCCCACTAAGTCTAGAGGAAAATTTTCCGCGCTAAATTTAGCGGAAAATTTTCCCCGCTAAATCTAGCGGAAAATTTTCTCCGCCCCCCCCCCCCCTCGACGTCAAGGGACCCCCAGGCCACGTGACCCCCCCCCCCCCCCAGCTCACGCGACCCCCCGCCGTGCCTTCTACTCCTCAAGAGCTGCGCTCTAATTCGGCGTTACAGGGTATTGTAAACGGCTTTGATTTTTTTTTCTAGAACCAGTAAGGATTGTTATATACTTCTTTTTCTTTTTTTTCTGTCGGCGGCATCGCCGTGTTGCTGCCATATTTTATACAGTAGCGCCACATGGCATGCCTCCGGTTCTGAACCCGTGCTGGGTAGGGCAGTTCTATGTTTAAGGTGGGAGCTTGTTATCCTTATGTCACTGGCTCCCAAACAATGAGTCGCGATCTGATGGCACGTCCTGGTAGGTAGAATGGAGAGGTCCGAAGCGGCTCGGCAACATAAAAACATTCGAGCATGGCTTCTCTGCGGCAACGTCGATGAAACCAAACGACAGGTCCCAGCCCAACATCGACCCAAAGCTGAGAGTTTCCATGTACCCGAACTCCGTCCTCGTTTTCAGGGACTGCTGCAAGAAGGCACGCTCATTCAATCAGTAAGAACAGTCATGTGATGGTTTCTAGCCAAGTTGTCTGATGTGCATACCTCTACGATATACATTACAAGTCTGAAATTCCTTGTAAACGACTGATTTTGGTGTCATTTTGCAATAATTTGAATAAAATATTTACTAAGTAATCACACGAGTGACTTGATTATTTATGAAAGTACTCTAATTACTTGTAACCATTACTAAGTTTCCCTCCCCTTCGTAATAGCGCCTCTCTTCGTGGAAGTTTCCATCAAGAAAACCTCGAAAGAAGTCTCAGGCGGGAGAATAGTTTACCAATATCGGTTGATCAAGAAGATAAGTAGTTAAGAGTTTGGTGATTCAAATGCAATGAAAGAACCGTTCTTAAGCTGGCGCAAATACTTTCGTTTTGAAAATCAAAAGTAAAAGTAGAGGTAACTTTTCAAACAACAGTCAATTAGTTGTTTTATAAAGTTATCAAGCTAAATTTAAAAAAACAATTAACCAAGAGCAATAGTAATTATGGTTGACACTTTTTTAGAGCAACGTTTGCGAAACTCGTAATGCGTATGGTTTTTAGCTATGTTGATAGCCCTTGAAAGGAGCGGTGACACTTGAAGGTTAGTCGTTATGTAGAATCAAGAGTGAAGTGATCGTTCTGCACTTTGTTTGTCGTACGAATATTAAGTTATTTCGTTCAAAATTTATGTTTCATTTCTTATTGTAACGTGAGTTTAGGGTTCCCTTTAACCCAATTCCTTTCGTTGTATTGCTCGGTAAATTCAAACTCAAGGAGCTCGAAAACATTCGCGTCGCTGCGTACGGGTGGGTCACAGCGACCTTGCCACAAGGCTTCGTGTTATGGTATAGTTCTGACCACGGCTAAGCCAGCGGTGGTCGTGGCTTCAGAGTCATGTGACCAGGCACGCATATTCCTGGAAGGCACGGCTCCCGGAGCGAGTTTCTCTTTTATGCATCTTGTCGAAAACCGACATGGCAAAGAGAAATTCATCTTGAGGACATATTTTGAGTTTGGAGTTGCATGTAAACGACGGAAAAATAATAGTCCCTTTCGTCCCCTCCAGCCGTCTGGCTCTGCAGACTTAAAGCCAATTAAAGCAACTTTCAGCTTTTTCATTTTGACGAAGAAGGAAGAACAACGGAGCTGTAGCTTCTGTTCTTGGCGGTTGCTTTCCAGGCGAGCGATCGGCTCATTTTTCGCACGGGACTCTGAAGCGCTCAACGCAGTGAAACTTCAGGCGATAGCGGCCCACGGCGGTTGCGGAAACATCCGCGCTGCTGCGCACATCACCGCTCGTTCCGTTCCCGCTATTCTTCTGCCGAAGAAATGTTTCCGTCATGGGCCATTCCATGTCAAACGTCCCAGATGTTGCGCTCGACCCCTCCCGATTTCTTAAAAAATAAAATTATTCAAGGCTTTTTGCTGCAACGTGCGTAGCCATGCCCCGAAATAGTTTTGTCGAAAAAAATGTTTTGATGACGTGAGCGCGGTTTTAACTTTTAAAAACAGCGTGAAACTACACTGTAAAAAATGGACCGTAAAATTTACGGTCAAATACCAGGCAGCTGATGCTACCAAAACTGTACAGTAAAAATAACGGTGCACTGTAAATCTGGTTTACGATTAATTTAAACGGTGACCGTAGAAATCTACGGTAGCCGTTCAACTTTACGGTGAAAAGATTTACAACGCGCCGTTATTTTCAGGGTGCACTTTAAACGGCGACCGAAGATTTCTACGGTCACCGTTTAAATTTATCGTAAACCAGATTTACAGTGCACTGTTATTTTTACTGTACAATTTGGCAGCATCAGCTGCCTGGTATTTGACCGTAAATTTTACGGTCCATTTTTATGCTACCATAAAGCGTTGAAAACTATGGTACTGGACCACGCCATTATAGTCATTTGAACAAAGTAAAACATACAGCGTAAACAAAAAAGGTCGGCCGAGTATTTTGGGGCTGTTCTGTTGCACTGTCAACTGAATTTAATCGCGCATAGCTAAAATTAATAAGCAGTCATGCACAGACAATTTTGTCAGCGGCGAGGTCGGCTGCTCTTGCAGCATCTAGTGCATTAATATTCGTGACCGTGCTGTCAAAGGAAAGTAAAAAGATGTTATATTTATTTGCATTTCCATTTATATTCCGACACGCCGTCAATTAACTGAAGAACCTTTTTGTTTACGTATGTTTTCTTGTATTTTATTCGGGTTCCTCGATCAGGGTTGATCCCAACGACATCGGTAAGAAAGATATACGAAGTAGTTTTTTTACATTTTTACAACCTCAGTTCATAATACGAGTTAAAAATAATTGGACAATAAATACCTAAATTGGCCAGTGACTAAAGCTTTTGAAGCACTGAACTTTTGAATATGCCTAAGCAGGCTGGCACTTAATCTTGTAAATTAATAAAACTCCCCCATGTGAACTTCTAAATTCACATAGACACTTTTTTACCAATCTCATACCAGGTTAAGGACCGAACAGCCATTTACCAAATTACATATTTTGATGAATGCTAAAATGCAAATAAAGAACGAAAGAGAATATCTGCCAGTTCTCAACTATAGTCTTTTATAGAGCAACACATTAAAACAATGGTAACGGAGGTTGCTATGTAGGGAACCGCATTTAGAAGTGTAAAATATATCACTGCTTTTCTCTTTTTCTCGTTCTGCGCTCATAAATTGCTCTCAAAATAGTTGTCTTTATGTTAAGCAACTTGCCCATCTTGGAATAGACATACTGCTATTATTACGTAGCAACAATATTCAATTGAGTCAACTTTTAACAAGACCTTTACATCTTCGGGATATTGAAAATGTTAAAGTTCAGAAAATATATCTCTACTGGATCTAAAGCTGCAACAGCAGCCCTTGGAACTGATTCATCTTTTTGTTTTGTAAAAATTAAAAGTGGAAATAAAAGCCTTGTTATTTTGAATAAACATTTTAAATCTTTTTGAATAAAGACTAGTCACCAGGGGCGTCGTGAGGCAGGTACAGTAATTTCTTAAAGTATAGAGCGCATCCTAAGTTATAACGGAGACAATGCTATAAAGAGATATTTATATTTGAATTTTCAACGAAAGGCACCACACATTAAAAATATCGTTTGGTAGCGTGTATTCGCACACTACAAGATATATTTGAGTAAGCGAAGGACAGGGAACACGAAATAAAATAATCAGACTTGCTTTTTATTCTACACTCTCTCAACATAACATTGATAAAGACTCTCGGTGCACAAGTTTTCATGCAAGCAATGGACATTCTCAGACAAGGAGCTCACCTCTGGAGCCATTGCTGAAATATATGTTAGATCAGATGGAGTATACAAAGGAACAAAAGGAAAAACACACCAAATGATGCCAAGAAGCACAAATGAGCTCACTACCTTTGAATAAACTTCAAGGTGGTGCAAATCTCTTCGTACGCAATGTTGAAAGCGTAGTACGCGCTGAACAGTACAGCCAGTGCGTGGTCGAACATGTGAATTTCGTCCATCACAGTTATTCCATCAATCGAGAACGAGTACATGCTGGCTGAGTAGATTCTTTCCCCTAGAAAAGAAAGGATAAAACAAAGGGCGTGAAGGTAGATATAAAATGTAGTAAATTGTAGAACTATATTTGTAGTTCAAAATCATTATAAAATGATAGGCAATATTGATGACTTGGGGTTCGGAAAGTGATCAGTGAGTGCCACCATGAACTAGAATGCATGGGGAGATATCTGGTGCATCGTGAATCATGCCAGTTAAAGACTGGCCTTACTGACAGGCACCATCACAAAATTCCTCCAAAACACTGGGTAAGTGGGACTCGTTCCGAGGCTCGGTAAATACCTGGCCCATAGATTTGTTTTCTAGGGGGTATATTAGTGTCTCTCTAACGGGGACATGCGGAGCAAACCGGTCCAACTACGTCCTATGTACATACTCACCGTTTCCACACAAGGAAAGTGCTTTCTCAAATATGCAGATCTCATGTGTTCTGGAAGAAAGGTGGTAGCATTCAGGTTCATAACATCTTTGTATTGAATGTCACGCTTAACTCGGGTAGCCTCGACTGAACCAAGCACGTTTTGAAGGCTTTCAGCAAGTTTGCCGAACATGTATTGTTTGTACAAGAGATTCCGACGTTGAAATTCATAAATGGTTTTTTGAACTGTTGATACCGGCATAAGAAACTTTCCGTTCAACTTCAGGTAAAAAAATAAAAAAAATTGTATTTTACGGCTTTTTTTTCTTCCGCAGACAGAGACATTAACACGTCATAGTTATCATCAGGGATTGCATCACGTTAACAGCACCGTCTTCATTAAAATCCATACTAGTCGACCGAGTCGAAGAGTCCTGAACCTGAAGCGGGTCTGCAGGCGATGCGCCGTCGCCCAAGAAACCCGACACTCGTAAATGCGCCCAGTTCAAATGTGCCGTGAACTATGATTTCACACCTTCTGTCAGTTGGAGCACGGACACGAAACCGAAACACCGTCGGTGATGTGGCCTTTTAGATGTTTTGGCAAAGCCTCCCTTGTGCGGCACTCCACTAATCATGCTGGCAAAGTGCACTGAAAGCTTTCCAAACTCCTGGAAGCAAACCGAACCGAACTTACCCTTAGGCGTTCGAATGCCTATGTCTTCTCAAAATATGACACCTGAGAGCACCATACGTAACAAACTGGCGACAGCATCCTTCGTCCACACACGGAAGAATTCGAGAGCTGAAAACATGCTCATCAAATTGCGCAACCAGCAGGCGTGCTTGAACAGAAACTACAAATTCTGCAAGTAAACATCTTTTAGGGTGTTGTATTTGTGCCACTATTACACTATCCTTGCCAAGCAAGCAACAGATTGATAGTGAAATACCTGTCTCGAGTATTCAGTTGCGTTCCGCTCCAAATTTTCAGGCGCACAAAAATCCGGGAATGCCACGAACGAACGAGGACAAAATGGGGCGGAGACGGGCGGGAAGGCGGGAAAATGAACCGAACGTCCGCTTCTTCCACTTCTTCCCGCGTTGTCCCAGCCAACGGCGCTTTCTTTCCTCTACGCTTCTTGCCCGCGCATTGTTGCTCTATTGTTTGCTCCTAGATTTTTTTTCTTTTTTTTTACAGTTAGGGCAGTTACGTTTTGCGTTTCCGAGGTTGGCGCGGCGTCGCACGTTGAAAGGAAGGACAAAGGAAAGAGGAGAAGGGGCGAGAGGGGGCTCTCTGGGTTCCCGCAGCACCCGTGGCTGCTTCCGAAAGTCAAGCGTGTTTGACCAATTAGCGATGCGCGTCTTTTCTTTCTGTTTTCTTGCTCCATGAAGTTTTGCGTTTCCCTCTCGCTCTTTTTTGCTCGTTTACGGTGCATTTCAGGTGATTCCTCTTCACGGCGTACTCGCAGTTTTTATTAGCGTATACCGCCGAAAATTTTACGGTTATTTTTTACAGTGTAGGCATCACTCAATAATTGATGAAAAATCAGCTTTTTAGTGAAACACCCCAACAATATTTTCTCTTAAATTTGAAAGGCTTTCAACTTACAATGTGATTGGGCTTATGAAGCTTTGTTTTAATTTAAATATTAAAAAAACTAAAAATTTTAGAAAATTTTATTATTTTTGGTATTTTAATAAAAACTATCTAATTGCTCCCAGGACTTAATAGAACTTTTTACCAGCTGCCCTGCAGGTATATAATCTATAAAAATGTTTAAAACCACTCAATTAAATATCTCGCAGTAAACAAAAATCCTGAAGTTGCAAAAAATTGTGTTTTGACGCATAAACAGCCGTTTATTTCACCCTGAGGTGATCGAAGTAAAAATACAAAATATAATGGGTTTGGAAGAACAATCGATAAACTTTTGATTCTGTAGTTTAATCAAAGAAATTTTTGTTTAAAGCGAGAAAACAATTTTTGAAGTTGACCTCTCGCACCACAACCCAGCGTCGCTTCTTAACGCCTCTCCTCCGCACAGCACGCCAGCTGCGACGATAGCTGACACGACTAGGTCCAAAGAAAGAACGGAGTTTTCTGCCGCTTCCCCTTGTCCGTCTTTCCGGCTGTAAGGGAAGAAACGGCGGGTATCGTGTAATAATCGGAGGTGCCGCCAGCGCATAGCAATAGCAGGCCCCTTGTGCCCTTTGTACCCGAGGGCGGCTCGAAACGCGATGCCTAAAAGACGGGCGGCATCAAGTGTCCAGGACTTCTACATGCCATGCCAAAAGGTCCCACGGCCACCTGCAATTTCTAAAATAAAATTGATGGCTCTTCACCGTAATGTTTGTAATGCCTCTCTAACTTTTTTTTTACGAAAACAAATTTAATGGTGTGATGGTGGTTTGAATTAGTAAAAGGAGGTGAAACTAGGGGTCATCTATTAATTTATGAAAAGTGAGATTTTTTTACGGAACACCGGATGATTTTTTGCCTAAAAAACGATACGGTATCTGGATTGCTATGTAATACGAATCATGGTCATAAAATTTGGAATGCTCAGAGCAGTTTTTTAAAAGATAAGGAAGTTTGTTTACAAACTATAGGAAGCGGAAGCATGCCGGCACGTAGTCGCGGCGGTCGCCTATCGTTCGCCGCGACCAAGCGGCCATACCGTCGCAGGAGCATCGGGGAGCAATGGCGACGAACAGCACGGCGGACAGTGTCCCCCGTCGTGATTACGACAGGAATTAAAGGCAGTCTACGAATTCAGGACAGTCTCCTCTCGGTAGCCGGTGGCGCGGCGCAGGAAATCGGGAAGTAATAGCAACGAACCGCACAGAGGACAGTGGGCGATTACGAATCCGGAAAGCATCTTCGGTAGCCGGTGCAGAATCTTGGGGTGAAAGCAATGACGATGAGCGGCACAGCGGACTGTGTTCCCGTGGTGATTACGACGCTTGAGGTTTAAGGCTGCTAGGAACCCAGAAAGCTTCTTCTGTGGTAGCAATATGACGGCGAGAAGAAAGCTCCTTCATGAATCTGGCCGCGTGTACGACGTGAAGGAGGTCCGTTTCGACGGATAAGTGGATGTCGCTGGAGCGCCGTACTCTGAAGCAAAGTACGCGCGCCCGAAAAAATTTTGTTGGCGTTGAGTGGACTGCTCGGTAATTATGTACGTTTGATATTCCTAAATCGATGACAATTAACTGACTAGGCGATTTGTATTGCGCCGTTCCGCGATTCCTACTACTATCTTCACTGCCAGGCTGATGCGAAACATCCAGGGTTGCAGGCTTAGGTGGGCGACGGCATTCCACTTCTCGATTCCGGTGAAGTATGACTGCTGCATACTTTTAGGGTTTGCCGTCGGTGTCGATGCTGTTCCATCGTCGCTAGAATAGAAAAAAAGTTAGTGTATTATTCGTCAGCCCGAAGCTCAAGCAAAGCGCGAACTGGAAGGTAAAAGCCCCACTAACCTGTACGAGGACGCACAAGTCGCACCCAGGTTGCGCAGTACTCCGCCTCGTACGGCTTCGAAGGGACGATGCGGTACTTCGTGCCGTGTGCGATCTTGCGCAGCTGCTGACGCAGTCAGACCACGCAGCAATTGTTGCGGCTTTCTTGGTGCGGAATAGCCATCTCAGAAGTTACAGCGCTAACTCGCCACGGCAACAAAACCAACGCAGTGACTGGCAGAAGCTCCCCGGTACAGCTTGCCCGTTTGCCGCTAGGGGCGCCCTGGTCCCGGAGACTTGAATTAGATCCGCACGGTTCCTATGAAGCTGGCGCTGCATGCGACTGTAAAGACTCTTATTGACAGCCACTGTAGGTATACTGTGCACAAATAAAGGTTTCAAACCGTAAAACTAAATATCTTACAAAAAAAAAAAAACTAAATTTGTGTGAGAGTGCCGGTTTTGCCGTTTGAAAGAGCTGTCAATTCTGCCTTGAGGTGGCTCAAAAGAAAATACGTAACATGGTGAATTCTGCAAAAAAGTTTATTTCCTTCTGTTCTTGAGAGTTTAATTAAACTAATTTTGTTCTAAAGAGTAAAAAAGGAAAAAAAACATTTTGAAGTTGAGCTTTCGCGCCGCAGCCGGGCGTCGTTCCTTGCGCCTCTTCTCTGTACAGCACGCCACCGTCAGAGCCCGGCAACGCACGTGCGATGGAGTGTCACGGTGTGCGGACGCAGAGTAGACCTCGAGTTGTTGAGTACACCCTAGTGGGAAGAAGGCTTTTTTCTACTGTTGTTGCTTTATGGCTTTTCCCTGTTTTAGTTCTTTTTGCACTGCTTTGATACAACTCCTGTGGTCTTCCACTGTCTTGATACCAGCAAATGCTTAGCGCTGCCCGGGTAAGAGCATCCACTGGTAAGCTTGCGTTTTGCGTGCACATCGCAATCACTTTCGCTGCTTGACGTCAGGACAGATGTGAGACAGCAACACCGAGAAAGCCCCGGAAAAGGAGCAATCTCAAACGACGAGGCGATGTGGTGTTAGCGAATGCCCACGCGCAGATTGAGGCTCGCGCCTCTTTCTGTTTTAAATGGCTTTGAAACGGAAAATTCTTTGCGTCGCTGAATAGTTCCGCTTTTCACCGCAGTATGCGTGACAGCCGCTAGATTTCGCGGCAATATTATCGCGTTTCCCTTTGCAGGAGAAGTCCACGTCAGCTGATGCCGCCCGTATTAGGAATCAGCGTTTCAGGCCGCCCTCGGGTACAAAGGCCACAACGGGCCTGATATAGCTGCACGCTGGCGGCCCCTCCGATTATTACACGATACCCGCATTCCTTCCCTTGCAGCCGGAAAGGCGAAATAGGGTGTAAGGAGTTGACAGGCTCCGCTGGTGGCCCGTTAGCACCAGGGAGACTTGGCTGGTAGTAAAGCGTTACGTAAACGCTTCCCGTGGTCGGCGACTTCGAGCGACGGGCGTAGTTTACGACGCGAGGTTCGAAACGCGCGTTTTCTGCCTAGTGAATCAGAGCGTTTGTTCCGGGCCGGGAGAACGCGGTGCCCTGACCGGCGCTGTTTACAGCGCATTTGCATCGTTTCGGTCTTTCTGGCCCGAGTGTGGGGGATCGCGGCGGAACGACAACGTCGGACCGCGTCTGGCAAGCGTGAATTACGAGATGGCTCACCGCGATCAGCGCTGTCCACCGGGGTCGGTTGTTCGCTTCGCCTTGCGAGAAGTGGTTTGCGCTGCATCCGAACCAGCCCGACCTTTGGCTGTAGAGATGTACGCGGACCGAAGGTTCCACCCGGGAATATAGGCAATCGCCGCATGGCGAGAGGTAGTGAGCCGATTGGTTGGTAGTGAGACGCCTGTCTCACCGCGCGTCGATGATTCGCCGGTCCACGAAGGGACGGACCAGCAGGTGATTTTGATGAAACTCAGCAAGTGAGTTCCAGTTTCCCCTGGGGCTCGGGCTGTAGCTCTGTAATCAGGCCAGGTCGTTGGAATTCTGAGGGACTTCTGTCCCCGTAATCGCGACGTAATCCCACAAGCCAGCCAACTCCAGAGCTTGGATAAGCTAACACCCGATCCACCTCCTTTTCAGCCCGTTCAGGGGAAGTTACCACTTTTGCAGTATTGTTTCTCTTTGTATTTTCATTCGCTACCAAAGTATTTTAATTGTTTATTGAAAAGTAACTCGGGTTCAACTGGATATTCGTCGACGGCCAACGGGAGTAGCTTCGTCTCCGGCAAGATCATAATTCAGTTGAACTCAGGGTCACTTTCAATAAACAATTTAATACTGGTAGCGAATAACTGCAAGAAGAACAATACCTACGAACGGCTTCCTCCTGAACGGGATCGAGGAGGTGGTCGAGTGTTGCTATCAAGCTCGAGTGCAGCTTGCTCGTGGGATTACGTCCCGATTGCGGGGACGAAGTCCCTCGGAATCCCGCGACCTGACTCGATTACGGACGGCAGCTCTCGAGCCCGCGCACTGAACTCCGCGCGCAGTTTCCCCATCAGAATCGCTCGACAGTCCGTCCCTGAGTGGACCGGCGAAATCAACCGCGTGGACGGCGTTCCTACCAACAATCGGCTCACTCTCCCGCCATGTGGCAATATCTCATTCCCTTGTAGAGAACCCACGGTCTGCATTGCATCTCACGGTCACAGGTCGGGCTGGTTCGGATGCAAGCAAAACCACTTCTCTGAGCAAAGCGAACAACCGACCCCGTGTGGATAGCGCCGATCCAGTGGGCCATCTCGTAATTCACTCTACCATACGCGGTCCGGCGTTGTCGTTCCGCCCCCCCCCCTCCCGCACCTCGGACGAGAAGGACCAAAACGATGAAAATGCGCTGTGTAAACAGCGCCGGCCAGAATCACCGCGTTCTCCGGCTCTGAACAAACGCTCCGATTCACTAGGCAGAAAACACGCGTTCCGAACCTCGTGTCGTAAACTCCGCCACGTCTCTCGAGGTCGCCAACCACGGGAAGTGTTGCGTGACGCTTTACTACCAGCCAAGTCTCCCTGATGCTAACGGGCCACCCGCTGGAGCTCTCGTCGATCCTAACAAAAGGAAGCGGCAGAAAGCCTACCGTCTTTCTTCGGACCTAATAATGAACAAAATGTAAGGGCGCAAACGAGCTGGTGTACATTGCACATGGTTGAAAAAATCCCGAGACTGCGGGTAAACGCATCTTCTAGGGTTGCGTCGTTTACCCGCAGTCTCGAAGACCTAATCATGTCAGCTATTGTCGCAGGTGGCGTGCTGTGCGGCGAAAGAGGCGTTAAGACGCGACGCCGGATTGTGGCTCGAGAGTTCAACTTCAAAAATTGTTTCCTCGCTTTAAAAACAAAAACTACTTTGATTAAACTTTCAGAATCAAAAGAGTATCGATTCGTTATTCCAAACACAGGATATTTTGTATTTTTACTTGGACCACCTCAGGGTGAAATAAACGGCTGTTTATGCGTCAAAACGCACTTTTTGCAAATTCAAGATCTTTGTTTACTGCGAGATATTTGATTGAGCGGTTTTAAACATTTTTAATATATTATATACCTCTAGGGCAGCCGGCAAAAGTTCTATTAAGTCCCGGTAGCAATTATATATTTTTAATAAATTAACAAAAATATTACATTTTCCACATTTTTTGTGTTTTTAAAAATTATTTTAATTAAACAAAACTTTACAAGCCAACCCATATTGCAAGTCAAAAGCCGTGCAAATTTAAGAAAATATATTATTGTGTGTTTCACTAAAAAGATTTTTCATAAATTATTAAGTGGGTGCCTACTGTTTCACGCTGTGTTTAAAGTTAAAACCGCGCTCACGTCATCAAAAAAAAATTTCGCCAAACCTATATCAGGGCATGGCTACGCACATTTGCGGCAAAAACATGATTGTTTTTTTTTTTTTTGCAAATCGGAAGAGGTGTAGCGCGACGTCTGGGACGTTTGAAATGGAATGACCCTCATCTATGAGCGACGGCAGCAACCGGTTGTCTGGTTTGCAGAGGATGGAAAGGTTGCCGCTATCTATGAGCGACGGCGGCAAGCAGACAACCGGCAAACACACCACTCTGGACAGCTACCGCCTATCTGTGAGCGACGGCGGCAACTAGAGTGGTGTTGTCGACCAGGGGTGTCGACATTTGTTTCGGTACCGGACGCGATCATGGGGAAACTAGTTCTTAACAGCTCCGCTGTAATACAAATAAATTGGATCCTTCGATCAAAAGCGAATTTCATGTAAAAGCCAATTGGGAACTAATCTATAAGAAAAATAAACCTCGGAGTCGCCAAGAAGACGACCCGAGGAAGGTCCGACTGGGAAGAAGTACCTCCGAGACCCCGAACCCCGTTCGTCTCCGCACCGAGGCCGAAGGGGTCGTGAGTGTGTTAGCACAATGGGTTCGACGAGGACAGTCGAGGACGCGTAGAGACGTGTCATTCTGATGGCCGGTTTTTCGCCATTTCCTCGCACGACTTACCTGACCTGCGGATAGGGGCGGATGCACGCGCAGCCATAAGCTGGCTTCACTTTAATTGGTCTCGGTCTCGGAGTGTTCGCGGCTGTGTTTGTGTCTTATATTGTTTTAGCTTAACTTTGTGATTCATGTGTTTATCTCATTGTGTACAATCAGCGATACGAGTGCTACTGGACAAATCTAAAAACTTTGGAAGTTATTTCAAGCCTACATTGCGGACGTTTCCACGAACGCCTTTTTGTGATCATGTTCATCGTCCAACCAGGTTCAGCGGCAGAAACGACTCAGTGATGCAAAATAAAGATTACCACTACCAATAGTTTCCTTAGAAATAAATGAATGAGAGAGGCTAATCCGCAGTTGCATGGTCGCATGTTTAATCGCCACTATTTCATTTTCAGGGAGACTAACTTTTTCTGAACATCGCCGACCGGACCTACTTTACCTGACACAGAAATTGTAAATAAAAGAAAGCAAAACGTTCCTACTTTTTAGTTTTGTTTTTAGTTGAAAGAACTTGAAATAGGCTTTGATGGTTCATCCAAGGTGGAATTAGAAATGTTTTCAACTATCAACCCTACAAAAGTCTTCATTAAGAAAATTTCAAATGTTTAGAACCCTAGGAAATAAAATATTTGCTATGCTCACATCCTTACAACGTATTGAGGATGTTCGATAAGTGAACAGATCAGTCAAGTTATGCCTGACACCTGTCTTACTCAAATATTTGCTACATAAAATAAATGGTACAAGAGAGGTGACCACCAACGATTAAAGCTCCAGGTCGAATACCCAGACACCACATCATAGACATAATTTATTTCGCTTGCAGCAAATACGTTTCCGAAAGTAAACCCGACATCGACAACCCCGCGCTTGGAGGTGATTTCTTACATGTATTTCACTCAGAGAGCTCTAACTTTTGTGTTTAAATAAATTATCTTACTTAGAAATCTTATAAGATTCAGTACAAATAAATGTATTTTCGGAATATAATTTTCCTTTATTCATTAAACCACAGGAACGTTTTATTCCTAAGTATTACGGCGGAAGCATCTGCATTTTACAAACAGTGTTTAAAAATTACGTCTTTTAGACTGTCTGCCATAACAATGCTACATACTACGAAAGCAGGAGCGAGAAAACGTCATAGTAGCTACGAGTAAGGAGAGGGAACATATTTTCAGCTTTGTTGAATTTTTCAAATAAAGAATAGGGTGTAAAATACAGCATTTGAGTTATACGCTATTTCCTGAAATGATTATTGGGAAAACGAGCGGCCAACAGTGTTCTCAGATACGCACAGTGAAATGAGGTACCATTTACAGAAACCGGAACAAAATCCAGACCCCATTATTCCCTTAGAATTTTCTTCTGAAAATAGCATATGAGTTTGGAATGACATAACGAGAAAGCTTTGACACTTTGACATCTGGTATGAGACCCCTCGCGCTACATTTTGCGAGTAGAATGAAGGCATGAATAGTTTGTTTTGTAGTAAAAATAAAACAAAAATCAATAAATGTTTTAGTTGCAGACTGTAAATCTTACACGCTTGTTTATACTCGGCATGTTGTCCGCACGGAGAGGCTTCAGCCGAAGGAAAGCAGATTTTCTTCAGACAGTTTTTACCCGGGGCATAGTCTCTGCACCCGGTGCATCGTCGGCAAGGAAGAAACTTCTTGTATACAGCACGCCTTAAGAAATACTTGATATAAATGATATAAATCATTTAATCATAGAGGAAGATGCTTGTATCATAGAGAAGTCCTCATTAGCATAATCTGACATTTACAAAATTAATCATGTCTCCCTGTAACACCAAGGAGGTGCCGAAGAAGGGTGTCTACCCTGCATCCACCGATCTTCGAACCAGAGAAATCTTGAATGCGATGTATGCGAGCGTCCATATAATTGTAAATGCATGAATGTTCTATGCGATGAATACAACCTTGTGAAAAATGGTCGAGGTCGCCAAGAAAAATGGGCTCCGATCTCATTAAAGACACGTCAGCCTCCGAGCTTTCCTTCAGAAATTATTTTTTATTGCTTCCCCGGCGCTCGTACAAGCCGCACCAGAGCGTCGTGTTTTGCGGCTCGTCCAATACCGGTGTCTTAGAAGCTGTCGAACCGACAAAGCGCTTTCACGAGACAAAGAGAAAACTCCATTAAAAAATACCGTGCTCTGAGATATGCACGGAAGTGAATAATATTAACATACAAGGTGCTAAATGAGAAGACACCCTATAAACAAACGTATAAACTATAAATTACAAAAGTTCAAGACTAATGTATATGCTGTGTAAATTCGGCGATTTTTGTGATGTAGTGCATCAGTTTCTCCACAGGTGGACGGTAATAGACATCGCGTCTATTACCGTCCATGAGTTCAACCTCGTTGTTCACGGGAGAGAGCCGGCTCACAATTCGGTGGGGGCCAGTGAACCGTCGTGCTGCCTTGAGCCCCACGGGTGCTGCTTTAAAAACACGAGCAGGCCCTTCTCGAAGGTGACTTCCTTGCGTCCGCTGTTGAAGTAGCACTTTTTTTTTTTTGAGGGGCTTAATGTGCTTGGCGGCCAATTGCCGACCTTGGTTTTGTCTCACCTGAAGAACGACTGAATAGAACGATGCATCACGTATCTCAGCGAGTTCCTGGCGGCCATAAACGGCATCAAGGGGAAGCACAGGATCACGGCCGTAGACAAGGAGTAAAGGTGGCAGACGAACGGTGAACGGCAAGGACGTTAGCCCACTTGTGGCCTCCTGCTGTAGGGTGATTCCACGTCAGTTCATGCAATGATGATCCGGGTCATAATTTTGATTTTTTTGTTAAAAATATATATGAAAGCCATGTTCTTGGGAGGAACATTCAGCTATATATGATCGCCGTAATATGTTTTTTCGTTGATATATAAAATTGAGAAGTTCGAGGCGTGGAAATTGAGGAGATTTCACGGTGCTAATTTGCACAGTCCTCATTTCCTCGTCGAAGCTCTCACGTCACCATAAAGCTTTAATACATTTTATAATAAGATACACAACACTTACACAAAACATGAAAAATAGTAATAACATATTTATATGCAAACAAAAAATCAAATCTGGCATAAAAACGCGTTTTAGAGACATATCCCAAATTTTTTTGCAAATAAACCATCTTTCATAATACTTCACGAAACATATCAAAATGCGCGCATTTAATTATTCATTAGGAATATGTAACAACAATATGCCCACCGTTAATTGTCTTTTTGTTATGAACTCGGAAACGCATCGTGATTTGTCAAAATGTGGCAAGATTGGGCGTCGATATTTAAAAAAACTCCATCTTTTATTTTTTCAATCTCCCCTTGGCACTTTCAATGACTTGACCTTACTTGTGATCACAAAACATTGAGTAACATACGAATTAAAAACAGGGAGAGATACGACAAACCTTCACTCAGAGCGAGCCGACGTCTTTGTCAAAGCGGCTTTGCCGCACAGCACCAAACATTCTGAGCGTTAGTTTTGGCATATATTTTATATTTAATTTTTTTTCTTCAAAAGCGGTGAGTATAACTGACGCGAAAAGGGACTTTGAGCTGGAATACCAATAATTAGCCTACAATTCACAAAAACGAAACGGCCCCACTGTGCAAATTCGCTAACTGTGCATACACAAGCTTAAAACTCTCAGTTACGCAAGTGGACATGTATACATCCGGCCTCTCGGCGTATGATGACTTCCATAGATGAGATGCCTGGATTCCTCTCACAGGTTTTACGGTGGTCCACTCTGCTTGCTTCACCGCACAAAACTCTCGAACTCGTTCAGGAGACAGGTCGAACATGCAGACATTTGCTACTTTTTCACGTAGCACTTCCACAAAGTCTTTAGCGGTGACAATCGTTGAGTTGAGCGAAAATCATCAGTTGGTGAGCGTTGCGTGGTGTTTAAAAACACCGTCTAAACTTCATCACGAGCGCTTTTTCCGTGTCCAGTGACTGAAAAGATCCATCTTTCCGAAGAGTACGGCTTCTGAGACAGTTCGTGCAATTGGAAGCGATTCTTGAAATGGCCTCTATAGCTAGAAAAGCGTGAGCTGTGTCATGTGTCGTGTCATCGCTGACAACAGCAAAGCTTTGCGTGCCTTGTGTGGACATAACCACACATGTAAAAAGAGGCATTTGAGCTTTTTCTTTTTTTTTTCAATGAATCTTTGCACTTTGGTTAGGAAGATTACTGTACAATTTTCCGCAAAATCGAAGTAGAACATCATTGCCTTGGGTGGTAAGGCGGTTCTTGTGTCAGGTATCATGCTTTGTTAAGATCACGGATGTAAGAATGCCTCTATACTCATATGATTTTCGCTCCATGACACCAATTCCCGCAGGAAGGCGGAAAAGTCCATAACCTTTTTGACGACTTCGCTGGCGTCCCATAACGCGAAACAGATCTCTTCGTCTTCGTCGAGAAGGAGAGACTGCAGCGAGATGCTCTACATTTTTGGGCACTTTTCCCAACGGCGCAGGAAGCAATCGTTCTCTGTAGCGCTGCAGAGGTAGATGCGCTTGAGCTCGTCTTCAGGAACTGTCTTCTTTGAGACATTTGTTATTGCCGTTAAAAGCAACTGAAAATTGACGCAATATGATGCATGCGCACACCTCGTGCTCGGGACACTTTTTTTCCCATTTTCGTCTTAGGGAATAAAATTTGAATGTGCCTAGTTCTCGAAGGGGATGGTCCTTCCTAAACAGCTTGTAAGTTTGCTTAATAGAACAGGTCATAAACCTTTTCACGACCTTGGTCTTGTTGTCGTTGATCATGGCTTTGACGACATCCTTTTTGTTGGGGCTTTGAACATAGCATGCGAGGTCGTTGCGTGTGTAGTACTCAAGTAGAACCCTTGCGTCTTCGGCATTCGCCTTTTTTCCCATGTAGGGATCAGGGGTTACCCATACACCACCTTTACGCTTCAATTTTCTTGTTTGATCAATCACGCTGGCAGTCGTTTCCGGCACCAGACGCAACATTTCTTTCTTCGAGGTGCTTGGTGGCAGACCCGTGTACAATCGCTTGCGTTCCTGGTGAAAACTGCGTGTCTTCAGCGCTTCGCGGAACGCGTCAGACCACTCCGTGCAGTGCTCACAACTGTCTTCGCCGGTTTTCACTCCATAGGGGCTTGACAGCTTTCTTCTAATCAAAGAACTCGCTTGACCACTTTTTTTTTTCAAATACGCTTCGCGCTTTTTTATGGTTTTACACGGTTTTTTTGGGGTTTCCGACGGACTAGCAGCACATAAGTCTTGACTGACTTCAGCCAAAATTTCATCACTGTCCCGGAAAGAAGAGTTTGATGTACTCGCGTTGTCAGGACAAGTAATCTCATTCTTAAGGTATTTGTAGGAATGTTGGCATAAAAGGTCAGATTCGTTCACTGTCCATAATGTCAGCAGCTTTTTCAATTGCACTTTGTTGAATGCGGTTGGAAAAGCCGGATGCATACATGGCCACTTGCGCAACTGAGTGTTTTAAGCTTGTGTATGCATAGTCAGCGAATTTGCAGAGTGGGAACGTTCTGTTTTTGTGAATCGTAAGCTAATTATTGGTATTCCAGCTCAAAGTCCCCATTTTCGCGTCAGTTATACTCACCCCTTTTGAAAAAAATAATTAATAAATATAAAATACATGCCAAAACTAACGCTCAAAATGTTTGTTGCTGTGCGGCAAAGCCACTATGACGAAGACATCGGCTTGCTCCGAGTGAAGGTTTGTCGTAGCTTTCCCGTTTTGAGGTCATATGTTACTCAATGTTTTGCCATCACAAGTTAGTTCAAGCCACTGCAAAGTGCCAAGGGGAGTTTGAGAAAAATAAAAGATGTGTTTTCTTAAATATAGACGCCCAATTTTGCCACAATTTGAGAAATCGGATGCGTTTCCGCGTTAATATCAAAAAGACAGTTAATAGTGGGCATATTATTTTTACATATTCGCAAAAGAATGTTTAAAGACGCGCATTTTGATATGTTCTGTGAAGTATTATGAAACATGGGTTATTTGCAAAAAATGTGAACATGTATCTAAAACGCGTTTTACGCCATGTTTCATTTTTTGTTTGCACACAAATATTTCATTGATATTTTTAAATTTTTTGTGTATGTGTCGTATATCGTTTGTGAAATGTATTTAAAGAGTTATGGTGACGTGAAAGCTTTGATGAGGAAATGACGACTGTGCAAAGTAGCATCGTGAAATCTTCTCAATTTCCACGCCTCGAGCTTCTCTACGTTATATCTTAGCGAAAAAAAAATGTTACGGCGTTCATATATATCTGAATGTTCCTCCCAAGAACATGGCTTTCTATATATTTTTAACAAAAATATATAAATTCTGACCCGGATCATCATTGCATGAACTGACGTGGAATCACACTGCAGTCAAATTTATCATCTGCTTGAGTGTCTTGTTAGCCCGTTCGCAGCAGGATGGTACGCTGTAGTCAGTGGCGTACCAAGTTGTTTTTGAGTGGAGGGACAAACCAGACTCCCCCCCCCACCCCCAAGGCCGGGGGCGGTGCCCTTGGTATCCCTTGGGCGCCGCCGGCCAGTGTTTGCACTGCCCAGTGGCGGCTGGTTCGGGGAGGGGGGACAAGCGCCCCCTTTCCCCCTGGTTTGTACGCCCATGGCTGTCGTAGACGAGAGTTCAGTGGCACTGTGTTGAAAGTACGCCGAAGTCAGACAATCAAACAAGCAATCAATCAATCAAGTTTATTTACATCATCGAGTAGTGATGAGGGCTTCAGAGGCAAAAAGTAACAACAGCTTTAGCTTGAAAAGGCCTCTGCAGCGTTACAATTGGCACACGGTAACAAAAACAACAGCAACTATAGGAAACCAAAAACGAGTGACATGGGATGGCAAAAGAAAAACACTTATACGATCAACACTTATATACTGTATTTTGCCGCCAGAGGAAGGGTTCGTCCTTGTTCACAAAAAGCGACAGCATCTAGGGACTCGATGTATATAGGAAACAAAACATATACAACGGATGTATCTACAGCGCACAAAGAGAATTTTCTTTTTATTCGTGAAAACAAAGTTCTCGAATTTCATTTAAATGTAGGTTCTCCATGTTTCACAAATTATGTTTTTCAACTTTATTTAAGACAGACGGAAGATTTGACATTTGAAACCCATTCGTGGAAATGGAGCGTGCTGGTTAAGTTACGGTGTTTGAGGAGAATAACATAGAGGACGAAAACAGGACGACACGCTTCTCCAACTGGCAGCATACATTTATTTTGACATCCGTCACCAAACGCCACCGTCACAGCGCAGATTTGGAAGGGTTGAGGAGGATAGGGAAGGAAGGGAGGGTGGGGGTGGAGAGATGGTGGAGGTGGAGGGAAAGAGAAAGAAAACACGTTTTTTAGCCGGCAGCGCACGCCGAAGTCAAAGAGGGAGGGCGGGGCATAATAAGGGAGGTAACCTTGAGAAGGGATTAAAGGGCGGGCGACCCTACTTCAAAGGCGCCTACGTTTGTCGCATTTCCGGGCGCAGAAAGGAAACGTCGGTGTCGGAGAGACAAAGCGATGGGGACCCGATGTTTTGCGGCGAATGGCGCATGGCGAAGGCTTCGATAATCTCGCGGCCGTATCTTGACCAATGCGTTCCTACAGTCGTGGTGGCTGAATACTCTGGTTCGCAGGACGGGCAGGAGCCGACGTGCTGGGCTATTGGATGCTTGGAATGGAGGGATGGGTTGGAAGCCGCCTGTTTTACCTCGTTGGCGTGCACCCTCAGGAGGTCGTTTAGACAACGGCTCGTCTGACCAATGTATTGCGAGCCGCACTTGAGCGGGATCGAGTAGACGCTGGCCTGTCTACAAGGAACGAACTTGGTAGCGTGTTTTGGGGGGCACGGCTTTGGGGCAGTTGGGTTGTTAACTTTCCTGCAGAGCGAGGAGAGCCTGAGACGACAAGAAAAGAACACCTGCGTGTCATGTCGGAGCGCTAACGATTTAAGTCTGTGGGAAACGTTGTGCACGTATGGAATGCACGCGAAGCGGGATGTGCAGTGGCCTGCGCCTTAGTTTGTGCACTGGAGGCCTGGGCTGTCATGATGCGTTTTAATCGGGTCTCGAGTAAGTCTTTTGGGTAGCCCGCTTTGATGAGGCGGGTGAGCTCTCCACCCCCACCCTCCCTACCTTCCATATCCTCCTCAACCCTTCCAACTCTGCGGGGTGACTGGCGTTTGGTGACGGATGTCAAAATAAATGTATGCTGCCAGTTGGAGAAATGTGTCGTCCTGTTTTCGTCCTCTATGTTATTCTCCTCAAACACCGTAACTTAACCAGCACGCTCCATTTCCACGAGTGTTTACAAAAGTGAGCATTGTTATGTCCCGTCCATCATCGAGTTCGACCAGTCCCGCCAGTGTTTGTTCCTGAGGGATTTTTCCAAGCCTCCCTATTCATCTCCAAAATGACTCATCTTCAATTGCGGCTCAGGGTCTTGGGCATGTGTCTCCGCAAGAAACTGTTCCACGAGGACATCAGAGCCGTCTTCGGATTTCAGTCAAGCAGCTGGCCTGCCCACTACAAGATCACCCAGATAGCACGTGAAGAGGTGTCAGCGGAGGTTCGCCTCATGCAGGCTCTGCTCCCCACCACCATGTCAAAGCACCTGGGGGTCGGCTTCGCTTCCCAGCCTCCTTACAAGTTCCTCAGGGAGTCGGCGGGTCACCTCCTGGAGATGTCCTGGGTTCAATTCCTCCGGGGCTTGAAGACCAGGATGGCACAACACCCCAAGCCGCAGCTCGAACCACCCATTAACATCTCGAAAGTCAAGCTCTCGCAGACCACCGAGGCCTTCCTGTCAAAGGGACCGAAGTTTGCTCCGGAGCTTCCGGTTTCAAGAGTCGACAACCTGGCAGCGGTGCACGAGGTGGCCGCGAAGATCCCGGAGGCCAACCGCCAGGATTTCATCAGCGCCGGCTCCAGGACCGTCCGCCTGTCACCAGTAGGTAGCGCCCCCTCCAGTCCACCCGCCGATGGCCGCCAGCCTCGGCGGGCAACATTGATCACCGCGCTAATAAACGCCGGGAGCTCGCGCTGCCCGGTCAGTCATCGTCCACCCTCACAACCAGGCTGCAAGTCGTCTCTCTCTCGGCGGGTGCTTCGGCCCCCTTCGTCCACGTTCCAGAAAGTTCGTGACACTGGCGACGAGGAACCGTGGCACTGGAGGCCAACAACGTGCACGGTTCGGCCCACGCCGCCGAGAGAGTCGCAACACCGCCACCCGCTCCTGTCGCCATGCCGCTGTACGGGAGGCTCGAGCCGTTCGAGGAGATGGGTCCGCCTGGCCTGTCTACGAAGAACAAGTCCACGTGTTCTTCCGGGCGAACGACACGCCCGAGGCGAAACAACGGGACATCTTCCTGGCCAGCTGCGGGACCCGCGTCTTCAGTCTCCTGCTCGACCTCCTCAAGCCGGCCACGCCGCACGTGAAAACGCTGGGTGAGCTGCTCGCCACGCTGCGCTCGCACTTCAGCCCGGCGCCGTCCACGCTTATGGAGCGGTTCCGCTTCAACAACCGGAGCCGCCGGGACGGGGAGACCCTCGGGCAGTTCGTCGCTGCGCTACGAGGGTTAGCGAGCACCTGCGCCTTCGGCGACCAGTTGGACTCGCTACTCCGGGACCGGTTCGTCTGCGGCATCAACAACCACGCCATGCAGACGCGACTCCTGGAGCTCCCCGACCCCTCGCTGGACGACGCGGTGAAAGCAGCGCAGGCGATGGAGGCAGCAGCAAAGGACGCCAGCGAGATTGCGGGTCAGTGGCGGATCCAAGGGGGGGGGGGCGACGGGGTGCGCGCCACCCCCCCCCCAAACAAAGTCGACCCCCCTCCTCCCCCTCCTAGGAGGGGTAATTTGGCATGGGTGGACCCCCCTTGCACAAGAAGAATGGGAGAATAGAATCCTTAAAAATTTTCCGCCCCCCCAAAACGGAGTTCTGGATCCCGCCCCTGTTGCGGGTGCGGCCGGCTCACCGTCGGCGGAAGCGGCGGTGAGCCACGATGGCGACACGGAGCGGGTGCCTGCAGCCGCTGCGGTGCTGCCCTCCCCTCACAGTGCCAGTTCGTCCAAGCACTGGTGGCTACACGTGCGGGAGAACTGGGCTGCACCTCCGCAC
>JAZHYW010001457.1:0-53799 GCA_037355805.1 Ixodes ricinus | reverse complement strand
TATCAAACTGCTGCCCAATCGGTCTCTGCCTGGTCCGCTCTGCCAAGAAGTCACACGTGCAAGGATACTTTCAAAAACGTTTTACTGTTCGTGGTGCTGCGTTGCCCGGCCATTAGTCTCGGACATGGTGTAATATACACTCTTTGGAGGTGAGGACACGGCGGGGCTGAATGCGCGGCGCGGGGAATCAGATAGCGTTCGTTCGACGGGCATCGGAAAGGCTGCATCATTCCGCGGCTACCGTGCCCGCGGCTGACAGTGTCGCTGGCGGCCAAACGGCGAAGCTGTGTGAGAGCGAAAAATTTATCTCGGTGCCATGGCCCCCCGGTACACCGCGGTCTTTCTGCACGAGCGACAACCTCGCTGGAGCTCTGGCGCGTGTGGAGCATGAGGTGGCACGAGCTGTCTTCTGCCTTGCCCATAGAGTGCCTTCTATACACGCGCGCTTTTGCTTGAGTGGTGACATCTCAGCCATTTTTACGCCCAATCGTTTTTTATGCTATTGAAGTACGCGCAATCCGGTGTCAATCAGCTCGAGCGCGTAGCTTTGGCTAATGCAGAGACGCCATTTTAGCGCCCAAGTCACGCACCGAGTGCGCGAGAGCGTCACGCGCTGAACATTCAATGCAACGATGGATGTCTTCACCCTGAGACAGACAGACATGTAGGCACCCTACTTGCCCACGGGTCGACGAGTCATCCGCCGGCGCCGCTTGAAACCATAGGAGAGAGAGAGGAAGAGAGAAAGTGAAAAGCGAACTTCATCTGCACTGCGCGAGGAGCGCGCTGTCCTCACCTAAAGAGTATTATCTTACACCGTGGTCTCGGAGTCCGCCCAATCGTCTGGGTGTCGCTTGCTGCTGCCGTCCTTGCCCGTGTCTCGCTCCGAACTGCTCGTGGTGCTGTCACGAGCGCCGGGCCGCCGGCCACCGCTACTGCCCGCTCGCGCGCCGTCGTCCTGCTCGGCTTCCCACAATCTAAAAATTACACCATCTTCCCGGGGGGAACCATAGGGTGATGCGGAGCATCGTGTTGGTTCCAAGGAAAGGAGTCAGTTGCGTGCTGACGTCGAGAGATGGCGCCACCGACTGCCCTAGAGTTCCCCCTACGCGAGCCTTCGTCGCGGCTCGCGACAGAGAAACTTGGAACGCTCGCCGCTCGCCGTTTGTTTTTTCGCTGTGGCTAGTGTTACGTCCGGACGGAGCACTGAAACGCGTATACCTAACCCTCCCCCCCCGCCCTCCTCTCTCTCCCCCGTGAACCTAGGGAAGGCGGAGATTTGGACGTAACTTGGGCTACGTCGGACGTAACGCTAGACACTTCGTTATTTTTTTCACACTTGAAGGAGAGGAGACTAGAGGAGCAGAGTTGCGCGTGTGCGCGCGGTGTGAGTAGAAGCGAACGCACGCGCAGTGCACGCAGCTGGTAGAGAAGAGAGAAGAGAGAGTAACGCGCAGCTGTTGGAGAGAGGGAAGGAGGAGAGTTGCGCGTGCATAGTGTGAGTGCGGACTACAAGGCCGCGGGACATAAACCCAAGCAAGAGATGCTCCGCATCTAAAAAATTTGACACCATGGATCGCGAACGTTTCATCAGCTACAAAAAGGAATGTTTATTGATTCCGTGAAGATGTGCGAGGCAGTGAAGCACAAGCGCAGGGTGTGGCTTATCATGTTGACGCTTCTTGCCTCGTGATTCGTTCTTCGGTGTTTTTCTCGCCTAATGACGAAATCGCATTGGCTAAAGAGCAATATTCAATCAATCAATCAATCAATCAGTCAGTCAACAACGTATTTTATTGTGCCCCCAAACAGCCGGTAGAACTAAGGAGGGCTCTGCAGTCGCCACCCCCTGCGTTTCTTAAACTTTCAGAGACTATGCGGAGCGCAAGTTCGTCTGCTCCTTGCGCAGGGGTTGCGGTGACGTCAGGACGCTGCCGAGTTCTGATTGGCTCTGATCGGAGAGGATAGCGGGTAGAACTCAATCCTAGCTGCCTTGAGGTCTACCCACTATCCTTCCATTCGGAACCAATCAGAGCTCGGCGTTCCGACGGCACCGCAACCGCTGGGCAAGGACCAGACGAACTTGCGCTCCGCATAGTAAATTTTCCAAATTTAATTGTTCCGCTCAGTTTATAAAAAGGTCTCGCAAAATCCTTTTCTTTTCTTTTACTCCACCTAAGTTTTATTGCGGCTGGTGGATCATTCTAAAAATTTGCAAATAAGTTTATATATATATCTATATAAGGTGGTTCAAGTCACCAGGCTCGATCTAAAATGGACAGTAAAAATCGACACCCACACGTAGCCATCTAAACTTTTCGTCAAAGGTGTAATTCACAGGTCGGTTTTTTCTTGTAAAATTACAAAGCGTAGCTCTCTCTCTGTAAAAAAATAAAGCCAAGGAACTTACCAGGGTCTACGGCGGACAGCAACGCAGACGACAGGGGTCCAGTAGCGGGGTGTGTTTGGCGTTCGTATTCATAGATGGCGCTACCTCCTTATTGCGACGGCTCGCGACCACCGTGGTTTATTAAAATGAATATAATCCTTTTGAAATGTACCTCCGGTTAAAAAATAAATGCGAACAATAAAAGCAAAACTTAAAGTAATAAAATTACACCATCTTCCCGAGGGGAACTATGGGGTGATGCGGAGCATCGTGTTGGTTCCGAGGAAAGAGTCAGTTGCGTGCTGACGTCGAGAGATGGCGCCACCGACTGCCCTAGCGTGACCCCCTACGCGAGCCTTCGTCGCGGCTCGCGGCAGAGAAACTTGGAACGCTCGCCGCTCGCCGTTTATTTTTTTTTCACACTTGAAGGAGAGGAGACTAGAGGAGGAGAGTTGCGCGTGCGCGCGCGGTGTGATGAGAAGCGAACGCACGCGCAGTGCACGTAGCTGGTAGAGAGAGAGAGCGGAGAGAGTAACGCGCAGCTGTTGGAGAGAGGGAAGGAGGAGAGTTGCGCGTGCGTAGTGTGACTGCGGACTACGACGCCGACGCCGCGGGACATAGACCTGAGCAAGAGATGCTCCGCATCTAAAAAACGCGTCTGCATAACGGCGGCGCTTTTGCTGCCAACCGATTTCGTCTGCGTGTCGTCTGCTATCTTTCGCTGGTCGGCTGCACCTTCAGACGCTGCTCCCAACGCCATCTATCAATACGAACGCCAAACACACCCCGCTACTGGACTTGGTCGTCTGGATCGCCGCCCGCCGTAGACCCTGGCAAGTTTCTTGGCCCTATTTTTTACTAAAAGAGAACTACGCTTTGTAATTTTACAAGGAAAAACCGACCTGTGAAATACACCTTTGACGAAAAGTTTAGATGGCTACGTGCAGGCGTCGATTTTTACGGTCCATTTTAGATCGAGCCTGGTGACTTGGACCACCCTATATATATATATCGTAAAAAGGAGGTAAATGCTTTAAACCGTATTTATTGGATGACGTTCTGAGCGGGGACCGCTCTTCATCAGGTCCTAATGTTACAGTGAAAGCTGAAATACACACACATATATATCATATATATATATAATTCCCATGTTTTGGAAGCCGATAATTAGATAATGGAAACAAAACGTGCTAGTATTCGTCGCACGTCGCTTTACAAACCCCAGCCAAACAAAGTACGGCGGTCAGAACATATTGGGCGTCGGTTTCGAAGCGAAGCGGCGGACTGGGCCCGATTTCACACCAAACGCTCTCGCAGCACACGTCCCCAATGTATGTTCACACTAAAGTGCATAAAATTAGTAACCGAAATTAGTAACGTCGGCTCAGTGGGACGGTAGCATATCGTGTGCTCGTTTGCAAGGGGTCTTTGGACAAGATATTTCTTCCGCTTTTTCAGTTAACGAAGCTAGATAACATTATAAGATATCATTTAAAAAAATTAACGAAAACTTTTTGACTCTAAAAAAAAAGCGTGCGAACATTTGATCTTTTTTTTTAAGAGAAAAAATTCAACCTAGTAATACATGAGGACACAAACTGAACAGACTATGAGAATATTAATCGTGATTAACTTGTGTTGTTGTTTTCGTTTGTTAGAGAAAAAAGAGGTTTTAATTATTGCGCATACGCAACCCCCCATGCATCGTTAATTTTACTCAATATAAAGTTGAAAGCGCTTTGGTGCTTCGTCTATTTCAACTACCACATTTAAATTCCTTCAGTGCTTAGAAGTACGTATTCTTCTCTTTTATACAGCAGTACTTAAACAATATTAAATGCTTCTCGAGAGCCAATACAGCCTTCAATTGCCCCCATCACGATAGACGCCGTTATTCGGCGGGCACATGTTGCCGGGGCCGATGAAATAACTTTCCGGCTGTTATGGATGGCTCTCCCAGACGCGTAGTAGTTGCGCATCCCATATTTTATGACACAGGAAAGAGGAGATGGAGGGGGGGGGATGAAGAGGGCTGCGTGCTAAAGCCATTTCACCATTAAAACGATCATATCTGCGGTCAGTAACTCGGGCCATAAATGGGCTGCGGATCCGCGCACATCGCCGTTGGCCCGCGTCGAATATGCCAGCTCATTCGCATGCAGGCAATCTTTGGGCAGCACCGCAGTTTGGCGTTTACGAAGTTCAGTTCAAAATTTAATCGAGCACGATTATTTATCCTTTTTTTTTTAATTCGCCGGCACGGAAGGTATTTTTTCTTGGCGTTTGGATTGCGAAAGCGAGTGAAAAAGAGAACGTTTAATTTGTGCCTGTTCATTGCTGGCATCGTAGATTGCGTCAAAACATTTATTTGCTGAGAAAAATATCTAGTTGGGATTTTTGTTTCCCCTTTACATCGATGATTTTTTTTTCGTTCTTGAGTTTTTTAACACGTGTGCTTTAAGGCCATGTGAGTTATTAATATGACTCGCATCTAATTTGAAAATATAATTTCCGTACTTCTCCCCTTTTTTTAAATCGTTTTTATTTATAGATGGAAAGAATAAACTTCTAATTTTTGTCGAGTTGCTTATAATTCTAGTTAAATATTGAGACTCTAAACCCAGTTACAAAATAAAATAGTGTTCCTTTTTTCACCACATTAAATATAATGCCAGTTCGCTCGTGCCTGGCGCAAAGGGAATATAATAAACTTTAACGATTGTAAAGATAATGAAATGCCAGCTAGAAAACATGCTTCATCTGCATTGCCACTATGATCATCGACAGGGTAAGAATCGAATGTACTGATGCGCCTCGAGCACCTTCTCACCGGCCGGCGGGTGATCAACACTGAGTGATTAACGGTGCATTCTCCAAAGTGTCCTTCTAAAGCGGAAACGAGAGTTATTTCTTTAATGGCAGATCAACTTCAGCTTTGCATCTCGGGATTGATCTCACGAGTTCTTCGTCCGAAAATAGATAGGTATGCCATAATAAAAGTTTGCAAGGCGAGCGAAGATTAAAGGCATGCATAGATAGAGATTTTAGTTTTCTGATAAAAACTAAATGCACGATCAAAACAACTTAAAATTTTCGAACGTCAAGTTATTGGGGTACTCTGGTCGGCTGCAAAAGCGCCGCTATAGACCCTTTCGATAGAAGAGCGCCAACGGCCGCACGGAAATACAGCTAGCCCCCGCCGCCATCTTGAAGGATACTGCATCGCTCGCGCCAGCCTGCGAACGTTTCAATGCTGCGATGCTAATCACAATACGTTCGCGTTTCGTTGTGTGAAGAAATATGGAGAGTGGTTTGCTTGCCCTAAATAGTGAGGAAACCCTTTTTGTCTTGCTCTGCCACGGTGTACAGATTAAAAGACAGCCACGACAGGGGTGGCGACTGCCCATTCGACGTGACCAGGCCCGTTTGACGGGGAGATGAGTGAGCCTGATACATGACAGATTGGATATTGTTATTAAGGGAAAGTGTACGGCTATCGGTTTTTGAATACAACTTTTTGCTGTGGGAAGTTGAGTTCGTAGACGCGGAATATTGGTAAAACTACGGCCTCGCGTGCTTTCCTGGCAGGTTTAGACAGCTGATTCATTACAGCGTTCAGACTGCTAGAACAATTCAAAGTGAACATATCAGAATGTTTTTTAGTTAATTCTTGTGCCAATTGTTTTTCAAGGATTGTTCATTTTAGCAACTACTTTTACCAAGGCGTGGGAAAATTATTCGGCCGTGAATTCGACTTATTGAGCAATAAATTCAAATCAATTTCGTGCAAGAGATTTTAAGGAGGTACTTTATATGTGTATATGCAAATGTTACAATCTGGCAAAACAACCCAGTGAGAATTGCGATATAATCAAATTTGGCTTTCATATGACGAGTCTGCACAGACGACGTGCTAGCGCCATCTGAGCAAACGAAAAGGGACACTGCTTTTGCAGAACTGCTTTTAACATGAAGCCTAGCTGCTTTGCGTGATGTCCACAGCCTGCTATCGAGTTCGGCAGTCAGAGGACTTGCGAGCGCAGCGACTAGCGATCGGTGGGCCTGTAGTCACCGGATCGCCGACAACTGTGCACTGCATGTTACATAAGCTCGTGGTTCATCGGGAATAGACTCTAGAATGACATGATGATATAACCGAAAACCTTTCTACGCCCACGGCAACGAACACTCCCTCATCATTCACAACAAAATGGCTGCGAACGCATCACAAAAACACATAGAGACCGTTCGAGGAATTGATCCACTCTCACTTATAACAAATTATTGGTACAACTCAGTCTCTTCTTCTTCTTGCTGAGAGCAGAAAAAGAAAGGAATTCTGAGTGCGTGAAAAAGAAACGCTTGTTTTATTTTCCACGTGACCTCCTCACCACACCACGAAACTCGTGCTGGTGCGACGTAGACAAACTGAGAGCGCACCCTTCAGAATGGCGTCTTCTTCCCAGTGTACCCAGCCACATTTGCCTTTTTTCTCACTGCTTTCAGACTTTTTGGAAGGGGTTTCCCAGCAATCACAATATTTATGGATTATTTTTTTTTTATTTCTGTGTACCGCAATCATCGCCCATCCCCGAGACATTGCCCACCCCCTTTTTCGGCGAACATCAATATAAAAAAGCACCGAGTAATTGCCTACCTCTACAAAAAACCGAACGCGGACTCCGCGATCCGCAAACATTCATCCTATCCAAATGACGAAGCCGCGAACATTACGGTTGTAGGACGTCCGTAATAGCCAATTCACGCGACGGACCGAATCGCGATTTCCGTCCGCGGGCCGTGTACCACGTGACCGTTACGTCACAGATTCGTGCGAACCTCGCCTCGTCCGCGGACGCGCGGACTGGTAAAGTTGAACGCCTTGTAACTCGGGGATTTTTGGCGGGAGGTTGACTTGAAAATCGTTTTGTCTGGCAACGGTTCAATGTTTTCTTGGTTTTGTGTTTTCTGACGATTAAACAAAAATGGCGCATCGTTGTGTCCCGTGCGTCCGCTGGTCCATTTTGTCGGGCTATTCTAGGTTCCACGCGTGCAAGAAACTGCAGAAACTTTATCCGTCTGACGCGACGCACGTTCCGGTATACTCCTTCGGGTCCGTGTCGAGAAGCCTCTGACAAAACTCGTCTAGCACGCAGCGATAATGTTTGCACGTCCAATCAGCCTCTCACTCTGCAGGACCTTTCTTGTGGCTGTGGTGTCGTGTAAGTACTTGAGTGTTGTGCTCGAGCGCGGAGTGCGTGAAGGCATCTCCAAACTACCCTCCGCTAGCCCAGAACTTCGTCGCTTCTTCGCCGAAGCCTTCTGGAGCCAGTGTCACTGTCATGCCTTGGGTTAATAAAGCTAGTATCGCTTTGCTCGAAGCCTATCACGGTGTTCTGTCTCGATCTGTGCGTAACAGCGGCGTACAGTACGATATTTTATCGCGCTAACAAATGTAGATTTCTCTCTTGGACGACGTTGCCACGGTGCGATGTTGGAGTTTCGCGGCACTGTGGGGTGGCGAACAGGTTCGGTCCGTCCTCGCTGGCGTCTGCTTGTCGTCTCCCTCGTGTGGATATGGTTGGGAGACGGACGAACCGCGGACACGTCGTCACGTAATCAATCCGTCCGCTGACCACTCCGTCGCGTGAATCGGCCATAGCAATCTAAAATCAAGGAGGAAAAGACGCTTCACTTTGTTTAAGCATTTCCGCCCCAATTCCCGCGACCCCGAGGTCAAAGTACATGGGTGCGAAAGGAAAACAATGGAGAGTAAAGAAATGAAACTTTGTTTTGCTTACAAAAAACGTTTGTTCAGTCAAAAAAAAATCGGAAAGATAACACAAGTAGTAACCCATTCAGGGATCTCGAGGTCAGCGAACGCCCCATATCCTGGAATGTAACAGCCGAAATAACAACACCGCGAACCAGCTCCTTCTCCCGGGACGTCGCGACCGCGGTTGTAAGATTGTGCGATGATTGCGAAAAAGCCAAAAGGTAAATAAAGATTTCTTGGAACGCCGCACACAGCCGTTTGTAAAGCGTCCCATTTCGAGCTCCGTGTTCGTGGTGCCGTCCACGCCACGGAGCAACGCCGCCTCAACCCGCGTTGATAGCACGGCGCGAACGGACGCTCGCGTGTAGGCATCAAACAAGAAAGTTTCACAAGAGCCTGCCCTTTGTGATTGACAAAGCGCCCAACTTGGCACGACGCCAAAGTATTCGCCAACGTGACCGCCGACTTTCTTACTTCCCCAGCATCGCTCTTTGTCGCTTCTTTCTCCCGCCCGCCCGCTCGCTCGCGCCTTGTGCCTGGCTGGTTTTTATATTTTCCAGTTTACTTTTTTTATTATTAACGAAGAGATTATAGCGGTGTTAGAAACGTGATTTCACGGAACAAACGTTCGCGCTGTATGCCGATCGGAGGTGTTCATCGCGCGTATGCAAGCGACGGACTTCGCGATAGTAAAACGTTGTTTCATGAGCATCTGTTGCATAAAACAATAAAACTAATTCGAATTTTGAATTTAATTTATCGCTTGTGCAACCGCGCTAGATATTTACAGAGAAATAAGTGTATTTTTTGCGTTTTAAAAACGTTTCGTCTTTAGACTCCTTACCCACCGAGACATGGCCCACCACACGTTTCTTATGAATTCCAGGCGCCAGGGGGTGGGCGATGACTAGGGGCATTACGGTGCTATATTAACAAACTCCTCTTACATTATTGTACAGACACTGACATAAAGAATTGCAAGCAAAGGTTTAAACTTGAAGAGTGATCGAAGTGCCCCATACCTAAATTTAGATATCTTGACCGGAATACCTATCGGAGCAAAAAGCAGCCAATTTTCTAGCCTCGCCTAATTTCTCTTATAGGTACTGAATCACATGCACGATAGGCCATAGAACTAAAGAGTTGATAAAGGTCCGCATGAGGCAAAGCAATGAACAGGAGATAATCATTCTTCTTTTGTTTGGTCCATGGATATCTGCAGCTGATGAGTATAAAGCCACGGTAGCTCTCGGGAAATTTCTAAAAAGTACCCGATTACAAAAGAAACTGTAGCGTGGTTAAGTGAGCTCAAATTGGAGTGACATGCGCCAGTGACGTGCTTTAGCATGTATTTTTTATTTATTTTATTCATTACAGCAATGTTTTTGTTTTACTTTTTTATTTCTGTTTTGCTACATTGTCTTTCTCTCGTTGCATTTCTTTCTTCCATGTTATGATTTTCATTTCCGTTCATTTCTCAATGTAGCAAACCGGCAATAGGCGCTGGTTGACCTGTTTTATAAATGCCTGCTTATTTCTCTCATAAAACTAGAGTTCGCTATTCAATAGGTTTTTAAGATGCAGCGGTAATGAGCGTATTTTAATTAAAGCTGTATGTTTGTAATCCTAGAAGGACAACCACGACGCAAAGACCAAAGAACACAAGCACGAGAAATTGAAGTAAATAAATTTTGTTTCCTACTTAAACAACTGTGTCTGCAATTGTAATGTCCCCATTGAATTTTCATTGCATCCAAAGATGGTGGACATAAACGGGCTTTTTCGAAGCTGAAGAAGCGTCATAAGTACTGGCTTTTCTCCTGACGTATCTGTACACACAAACTACAGAGGTTTAGATATTCATACAACCCGTTTTCTAGTATCAAAAATAATCAAATATGTATACCAAACGTAAGACGGATAAAGCTCGTGTAACAATTTACAACGAGCTCAATACAACAATTAAATCGACAAATCAGCTCAAGGTTTATAAGCTGACTCTCTAGTTTTTTGACTGCCACATTTCAGGGAGTAGTTTAAGTCTTATGATTTAATCAATCTCAAATACACTAAAATGCAAACATATAGGCGTTTTTTCGTCATACTTCCGAGCGCAGTCGGAGCTACAAACCGATGAGGCTAAAAACGACGCAGTTCCAAAATCGCAGCTTGGAGTTTTCGTGTTTGCGTGCATGCGTTATTGCAGGTTAATCCAGTAATTCGCAGTGAGTGTCACGTGGACTTGCACTTTTACGTTGTGTGCATGTATTTTAGCCGTTAACTGTGATCTCACTCGCGGTAAGACGAAGGATAAGGAAGAATTATTCGTCCCATCAATCTAAAGAAACGCTCGGAAAATTTCACCCTCCTACCGGAATGCTAAAGTTGCAATTGCCTTCGGCGCGTACGGTCTCCTCCAGAGGACGGGTTGAAATAAACACCCGGCTCTCAAAGCGACGTGATTTGAAAGTATGTAATTTCGGGAACTTCTGGCGCAACGGTAGATTATAGCTTTTTTTTGCTTTTTTTTTACATTTTTGCGGTAGATTATAGCGGTAGTTACAGCGTAGCCTTCAATAGATTCATACCAATAGGGTTGTTGAGAAAAAGGAAACACTTTTCAGGAACAAAGTGCCAACGGCAACGAATGTCAATGATTGCAAAAAAAAAAAGCTAACTTATTAGAGAAATAATTAACTAATCCCTGCTAATTAACTTTTATAAATAAGTGAGCCTCTAAGTCAGTCAATTTTAGGAAGACGTAAAGCACGTGTGAAGCGTGGGAGTGCTCTGAGATTACGACTCGTGCAGCAGACACAGGGCTGTCGATACAAAAACGCGGAAGATAAGAATTACATCTGCGTCTTCGCACTGGTAGCCTTGTGTCTGCTGCACGAGAGGAAATTTTAGCGCACCCTTCGCCCCTTTCACACGTGCTTCTTCAGGTCTTCCTAAAATTGACTTGTTTAGGATTTTTTGATAGCGCTCAACAACTGTCTAATTTAGTTACTTTTTTTAATCCCTCACGTCCACCTAGCCGGATGGCAGCTTATTCTCAGTAAAAATATTTTTCACCCCACATTTTGTAGATGTGCAAGTGCTCCGGAGCCGGCACGCTCCCACTGTTCTAAGCTTATTCGCCCGTCATCTTGTTGTTTTTGTTTTTAATTGTTGGTTTTAATTTGCTATTACATACTGTATGGTTGTTCTTTTGTGAATACTTTTCTACTAATATATTTTTAAAGCTAAAATCGAAAATGAGCAGGGGTAACCATAAGAAAATAAGTACCGACCGTTTTCGTTTCACAGAAAAGGCTATGCCAGTTCAGTTTAGTTCAGCTTATTATAACTCGAAGGCATTTCAGATGAAATGCATTACATGAGGGTGGCATCAAACGACATGTACAAATAGCAGAAGAGTGAAGACAAGCTAACTAATAGGAAAACGCAAAAACTACCAACAGGACAAATACCAAAACATATTAACTAGAAAAAGTAATTTACAAATAAACATGTTAATGATCAACACTTTTCAGGTGTGTCTTGCAGAGTTCGCGGAATGTCTTCGGGTTAGATTCACGTACTATGGTTTCAGAAAGGGAATTCCAGTTAGTAGTAGCGAGAGAAAGTGGGGAATTTAGGAATTTATTAGCTCTTGTGAATAGAGGTTTAATTTTTAGGCTGTGGTCGCGACGCATGGAGATGTGAGGTGGCGGGTGACAGTTGGTGTTTCGAAAATCAGAAGAGGAATAGGAAGTTTTGTGAAAAAGGACAAGACGAGCAGGTCCAGTTTTTTTAGATAGAGGGCATAGATCAAGGTTGGATTTCAGTGCCGTTTTACGTTCGTGAGTAGTCATATGTTATAAAACGTGATGCCTTGTTCTGCACAGATCGAGCTACTTTCTACTACTATTCTAATTCGTAGATTTCCAATAAAACGGTAAAATTAAATTTACGGTCGAACCGTAATACTGCAAATTTAAACTAAATTAGAGCCTCACGAAAGACTGCTATATAGTTTTTTCATGACTTACTAATGCCACGGCTTTCCTCTACGGACTCGTCCACGTTAATGGCTCTGTACCTTACGAAAAAAAAAACACAAAACATTCGAAGCTTTGTGCAATTTGTACAGAGTCCCCACACTCCTAATTCCAGTAAATCCTAATGGCTTTTAAAGATTCTTAGTTCACCAATCACTAAAGCGTGTATTCCAGAGATTGCGAGCTTTAGTTATTCTCTAAATCCCCTTTTCGGGAGAACCAATAAATTATAAAATTCCGGCGACAAGCATGAACTTCGTACATCCGGGGCAGTTTCTAGACGGAAAGCCATTGAAGATTGAAATTCCCTCTCCGAATCAATTGTACTTTATACTAAGCAGAATGCATTCAGTCATTTTGTAAGACACATAAAATGGTTTTCATTAATCACAGTGTTTAATCGGTTATATACACTATGTATTCGTGGCCTGTGTTTTTTTTTATATTTTCTGCAAAACGTGCATTATGTTCATAATAAAGGGTATTGTTATTCGGAAAATGTTACTGTTTAATCCCGTTTAATAGATCGCCCTCATGTAATCCACTTCATTTCAAGCGCCTTTGAGGAATAATAAACTGAGGAGATATGAACAGCTCGCAAGAATTCGCAGCTTACACCAATGAGTGTAGAAACCAGGCATCGATCCTTGGCTTGGCGCCTCCGGGGCCTCATGGTGTCTCGACGGTGTCTCTGTCTAACCATTTCCTCTATTCATAATGACGCTGGCTTTGTTTCGTTAGTATACAATATCTATCTTGATTTCACAGACTCTAAATAGCGGCCTCGCTTCGTAGTTACTCCCAACAGCTGGAATAAAGAAGAAAAACGCCCAAATTCATCCAACGCCTCCAAAAATACGATGCACTTCAGTTTTGGCCGCCCAGATCTCGTGAAGTCACTGATTTATTTATCTATTTATTTATTCATTTATTTTGAATACCCCATTCAAAATAAATAATTTTATTATATATTGAATATTACATTACAGATGGGGTGGGTACATGGAGTAAATACATCAAGAGTGGTACAATATGCAGTTGAAAAACAAACATTAAACAAGTGCAGGATTAGAAAAAAAAATTCGGTAATGGCGGATTTGAATTATGATGAAACTTCAATGGAGGCTATGGAAGGGGAAGCCGGTTCACCTGAGTCTCTGAGTTTGTTTTGGGGATGAAAGACTAAAAACAAATTGTGCTGCAGTAAGGAATGGCAACTTTGAACTAGGGATTCGTTAGGGATTAGAGGTAGAAGGCTGCGAAATAAGTTCATGTTTCAATGATGGTTTATAAAGGAAAATTTTATGAAGAGAGAGAGAGAGAGAGAGAGAGAGAGACGCGAAATATGAAGAAAAGAAGAAACTGTGCGGGAATATCTGAGGGATGCTGCGTTAGTAGTAGCCAGTGTTTGTCCTGTTCTTGGTCTATACTTGCTTGTGCGCGTGTAAAGAGGGTGCAGTGAACGTCTTGCCTGCATATTCTTGCTTGTCCCTGTTTGAACCGTTTTAGCAATGATACGCTTCAAAATGTAACTTTGTCTTTGTTCATATCTTAGTTATATTTTTACTTCTAATTTTTGCTGCCTAGATTTTGTGGTATAAAGTAGTTTACTAATAACGTTTTCTTCCACTCTTAAAGAACTTGATTTACCAACCCTAGGACGGTGAAATGTGTTTCCATCTGACCTATCTCATCTATCATCCTTATGAGGCGCCATCTTTTTTCGTATCGGCCCATATCCGCACCCCTCTATTTTGAAACGCGTATGTCTCATTTTCCTCATTCTGCTTCTCGCCCGGCTGCCGACAGACAATTTTTAGCCGTTTGCTCTATTCCTTTCTTCCAAATTCGTGACGCCTTAGTGCACAATGACCGCCGCCCTTTTCAGAATTGCTCTCTTTTTCAAAAACGTTAAGAAAAAAGACATATTTGACACTTTTTTTTTTCTAAATCACAGCATTGATAACCGCAGCACGTCTCGTTTCTTTTTTTTTAAATATTCCGTGCGTATATTTTTTTTACTACAATATCTTTTATAGATACCCTCCTTACGTTCTTTACGATTCCCTCATCCTCTTTCTTTTTCCCCCTTTCTTTCTCTCTCTGGCACACAGCCGCGTACGCCTGTCTTCTTGAACTCTAAGAAGAAGAAAAGGAGCAAGGCCGTCCAGAAAAGGCAGCCGCAGCAGAAATCGAAGCACAAACCTCTCGACTTTGTCTCTTGTGTGTTCGTTTTTTTTTGTGTGTGTTTAACGTACATTTGTTATTTCTACGAGTACGACATGCTCAACCTTCCGACGAAAAGCCCCTTCGTGACAGCCCTTGGCGAACGGACGCAGCCGATGACTGCACACTTTCCACAGCGTCCGTCCTTTATATTCCCTATAATAAGAAGAAGGGCTTTGTACATCCCCCCCCTCTCCTTTTGTTCACCCTTTTTTTTCCCCCAAAGGGGCGCCAGCTTTGTCGCCAACCGAGGCGCCTCAGACACGATAGAGCGTTTAATCCGTTTCATCCGAACGACCGCATTCCGAGCTCACTGTCCGACGACGAAGGGGTCGTCGTCCCTATACTCTGTTCTCGCCTAAGCTGACAGTGCGCTGGAAGGAACGGGCTCGCAGGAGCAGTTGTACCTTCCACCACGTGAACGCGCATCCCACCCATACGCACGCGTAGAAAGAGAGGGACCAGGTGAGGAAAGGGTTAACTGGTACGAAGAGGTCGTAGCTCCCACCGCACTGCCAGCTTAGGAGTGAATAGAGCACAGCGCGTCGCTGGGGGCGCGAATTGTCGATGGCAATAGGACTTTTTTTTTTTTTTCGTTTCCTCTCATCCCTCAGCGCGCTGGCTCATTTCGGGCCGCGGCAGCTTTCAGCGAGCCGACCGGCCGTGACGCTAAGTCGAGCCATCTCAACCTGAAGCTGGCATCTCAATGAATTGGTGAAATCTCGCGGGCAGACGAGGAAAGCCGAGAACACTGACTATCGATCACGGATAAGGGAGGGCCAACGGTGCATAGATTAGATTCGAGGGGAGTAGTGAACGAGGGTTTTTGGTATCGCGCTTGTTAGCGACGAGGGCTACTTCATGCGATGGTTCGGGAGCCTAATTGCACCGGGGTTTCTTGGTGATCAACGGAGGTGCATACGGCCCCCTTATTAGCAGGATCAAACCAGGTGACCGTCTTTGTCTTAGATGTTCGGGTCTCCAAATATACGAAAAATCATTGCTTCATTTTTTTTATTTTTTTTTTTTTACTACCAGCATTCTCTAATATTACGAGTTTATTAATGCACAATTGCATTCTCACGGAAGCTAAGTCAGATATTGCTGGCGTTGGTTGTATGAGTCTTGTTGCACGGAGGAAGGTGCTAGAATTTGCCAGCTGTTAAAAAGTTCCGGCAACAACAAAAGAGGCAGAAGAAAGGACGCCGCGACGCTTTGAAAACACTGCGCCAGCAACAAAAGCTTTTTTTTTTTTATGATAACAACAAGGAGTTGGAAAGAGTAGAAACCCGAAGACGTTGGGACGCTTTGCAAAGAAACGGCGTCACTCTGCAAAGACTCAGCAACTCTGCAAATACATGGTCGTGCCAGGAAGACTAAGATTGGGGGTCTGCATCAGCTGCGTTCTTTATAAAACTCAGTTTTGCATATGACGGTTTGCTAAATGAATCAAAATGCTGCCGCAATATTTTTAAGCTTGGCGGTCGAGTTTTTTTGCAGAGAATATGTATACATGATAGTATGCATTTATGATAATATGTATTTCTGGTAGATAATGTGTATAAATAAAGAAATATATAAATACGGTATGGCAGGGACGGGCAGTATCGCTAAACAAATGTATCGCGATAGTATTTCAGAATTATATTATGTATTGTGATTGGTGGGAACGGCGCAAAAAAGACGTAGAACGAGGTCGAAGAAACACACAGACAGGGCGCTGACTTACAACTGAAAGTCGTCCTACGTCCTTTTGCGCTGTTCCCACCAATCACAATGTACCACCAACTAGCCCAACTACATGCCTTGCTTATATTATGTATTTCTATTTCTGTAGCGGGGTACAATTTTTCAACTCTATTTTGTATTTCTATATCGAAATACATTTTCGCTACTATTACTGGTATCGCTATACTATAGGGTCGATATATTTCGCTACGATTTTAGAAGAATATTTAACCTGCTCACAGAAGGTCAAGACCAAGTTTCGTCCGGCACGTTTTGTGTCTCTGACCCTAAATAAAAATATTTCTCAACTCTTGTTGAATAAAGAAGTGGGTTCTTGCAAAGGTTAACAAATATTTCCCTCACTTCAGGTGGTCGACTATTCCTGCAAATTCCAAAAGTTGAAGGCTCTGTTGGTGCGTCCAACTAAGAGATAAAAGAATACGGGTTCACTGAACTTCAATCCACAGTAACGTTGTAAGGTCACCGCGGAGAGAAGCACCCGGATTGGACATAATTATAGTGACTTTTTGAGGTTATTTGGGAGGGCACAAAGCGGATTTAAAGGAACCTGGTATTTGTTCTCAGAAGGTTAAGACATGCCAAAATAAAACCGCGCTCCAGCAATGGTTAAAACATTATTTGCTTCCCTATACTTCTAAAAATGCAAGATGTTAATCCTGCAAAAATTTACTCAAAAAAAAACAAAAAAACGAAAAAAATCGTCAAAATATATATTTTAAGTTACATCTGGCAGTGAGTACTAGATTGCTAGTTTAAAGAGGAAACCTCGTATCCTAGATCATACTTCTTTCTTGTTCTTCTTATACGCTAAGGGTGCTCCAAAACATCTACAATAGTGGTTTTATAACAATGTATTTCAGTGACTGTATTTCTGCACCAACTAAATGTATTCCTGTATTATTATTTCCCAATACTTTTGTAGTTTTCAAGAGGATTTGTGATACGTATCGCAATACAATTTTATAAATATATTTTATTATCTGTGTTTTAGCTGTTTTCGCCATGTATCCCAGTATTTGTATTTTGAAATATTTTTTGAAGTATTTTTGCTCAGCCCTGCAAGATAAATATGTCGTCTTCATACAAGTTTGTCCCCTCTTCTGAATAAAATGTATCTTCTCCAGCACCTTTAAAGTGCATTAACCATAACTTTAGGGAGTTTGCATCTCCTCGTCTGTATAGTTTTTATTATTATTAATATTATTTGGCGCATTTACGAGAGCCTTGTCTCCTGCCTCCAAGGTGTGCAGGCTTCAGCAGCGTATTTCCGTAAATGAGCTCGAACAAACAACTGCTCATAAAATGAAACTATGATTTGCGCCATTGCGGGTGGTGAGATGGTCAGTTCATTTGATAGCGTGCCTATGTCGGCATCTCGTAACATTACTAGCAAGCTTACACCTCCACGTTAAGAATGTGAAAACAAGTTTATCTTCACTCTAAACAATCTTGTACGTATACTTGACCGTATAGCACTCGGGAAAGCCAATCGCTGCGATCTACGAAAGAACTGGGTGAACGACGAGGATGGAAATATGTTTAAACCTGTAAAAAACCGTTTGCTCCTCTGTCGTACTGAGCATGAGGCTGCGGTGCGGAACTCAACTTGACATTTTACCTGCTTGCGTAATGCTCAGTATTAGGACGCACAATGTTTTCATATAGCGTAATATCCCGACAGTATAACACACGAAAGATAACCCACTCCTTTTTTGTCACATGATTTGCTATATTTTTCAAGAACACCAAAGATAGCCCACTTGTAGTAATTGCGGTGCCCTGGACAGTGGTGACCAGGTCCGAAATGGGGTTACACTTCGTTTCAGCTCAAGCCCAGACGCGGACGACGCTACGAGGTAATGCGGAGAGCAAATCGTCAAGCTTCTTGCACAGGGGTTGCATTGACGTCAGAACGAAGCCGAGCTCTGATTGGCTTTGATTGAAAGGATAGTGGGTAGACCCCAATGCTAGATGCCTCGAAGTCTGCCCACTATTTTCTTTCAATCAGCCAATGATAGCTCGGCGTTCTGACGTCATGCAAACCCCTGTGCGAAAAGCAGACGAACTTGCGCTCCCCATAGGCCTATTTCTTTCGGCCAGGAGGCGCTGTAGCGTCCACGAGACGCGACCATAAAAGAGGCACCTCCGCTGGCGTCTGAGAGACGCGACCATTGAATTCTGACGTCAAGCAGCGTCCTAACCAGCGTCCCATCGCGCACGATCCGCAGGCGCGAACTAGCGTCTCCCAGCGTCCCTCCGCGTCTGTCCACGGGCACCAACGGAACGTTTGAAAGAGAGCAACGCGACAAACAACAAAAACGCGACCCTAAAAATATTCGATTCTGTTCGCCAGGGGCACTGGAAACTCGATAGCTACAGGTCAATGGGACTAATCTATTTAGCAGCGTTAAAAGCGCGTGTCACTCGGCCTTCTACGTTTATAATTGGTTCAGCGATGATATTTTAAGAGGCTTTCAGGGTAATAAAATGAAAACTGAAATAAAACACACACATAAACATGACGAACACCACGATGGTTCACTTTTGACGCTTTCTGATTAGTACCATCACCTTGCAGCGTCGGCTGTGTCTGGACTTAAGGTAAAACCAAGTATAGTTGCCTACGGCGGGAAATGGGCAAAAAATGTCAACAGGAAAGAATAGTTGTCTATATGCGTCACTGCCCCTCAATGTGGAGAAAAAAGTTTCGCAGGTCACAGAATGCAAAATTAGCATACTGTTTTGAAACTTTTCCCGATCGCACACTGAAAGCTAGCCCACTCCTCGTTTTCACCCGATCTGCTCTCGCTTTTAGGCGGGGCCTACTCTCGGGATATTACGGCCGGTATGCGCATATTTCCAGCTTGGTCGTTCGCCAAGCTCCATAGATTGCTGCGATTGGTTCTTCCAATGGCTTCGCGAGTACGTATAGACGCGCTATATAGTCGCCAACAGTTTGAGAAACGTGAGGCGCGTCTTTGCTATATCCACGCTCCTTGCTCGCTGATTGGTTCTTCGAAGCTCGCACCCGCGAATTCCGCAACGACATTGGATGCGGGGGCGATAATGAGATGCTCTAATCTCGCCGCACTCTGCGCTTCCTAAGCCGTCAGTGACTCTAGATTCCTTAAAGCATGGAGGAAGGAAGATTTTAGAGGCGACATGACGCCACCGCAGGTGAAGCCAGAAATGTAGGGGATCACGCCCCCAACGATGACCAAAACCACAGCTGTTTTGGTTACCCTCAGGGGCAACCGAAGGTGACCAAAACAGCTGTGGTTTTTGGTTGTTGTGGTGGTCGTTGGAGGGCGTGTCCCTCCACACTTCTGACTTAACCTCTGGTGGCGAAATGTCACCTCTAGAAGCTTCCTACTTCCATGCATTAAAGCGACGCGTGCCCAAAGATATGATATCAATGTGACTGTTTGAAATTCGCAGAACATAAAGAGGTCCCACCGAATCGTTAACATGTCTTACAATAACGTTTTGTTTGATAAAAAAAACGTAAAAACCAAACAAATAAAATTGTTATTATTTTTTTTTTTTTACATCTGTTTCAGGCACAGCAAGTTGGAATGCTCACGGAATACCACAACTACATCGCGACGTCTCTGGTAAGTCAACCCGATTTTTTGTGTTACGCTGTCAAGCTTATTCTAAAAACAAAAGGTGCTTAAAACGCTTTTTTTTTCTCAGATTCAAAGGAACTGTAAAGGGTTAAGTGCAGCCACCTTAAAAATCACGCGTGTAAGGTTTTATTTCCACTTCACTAGCAAGAGTGGTGTTGTTGCTATTTAATTTTTTTTCTAGCTCCACCCGTCACCTTTTTGCCGCGCACAGAATAGTAGGAAAGCAGAAGGGAAAGCCAGAGCCGTATATTTAGAGAGTTTGGTCATTATTTGGTAAAAATAAGGCGAAAATAAGGGAACGTCGTTGGCCGAAATTGTTTCAATGAGCGTTCCAACTGGCTCATCAAAGCACATTGTTGTTTCAACTACCTTGGACGTGATGATTGACAGCTCTTGTGATCAACCACAAGCCAGAAATATTCCCCTAGAAAGGCAATGAGCTTCACAAATATCCTCTAATCACTATTTCTAGCTAAGGATGTTTTAAATTCTTCCATTTCAGCACACTAGAGTTAAAATTTACGACTCTTCATAACTGAAAGGGGAACGCACATGACGTTGTCGCACTGCGACATTCAAACGCACTTAATCGTTCATTTTATTGCGGTCGCGGCTCGTGCCGCGGCCACGGCGGAATGGACGCTAGAAACTGTGGATTCGGCTCCGTGAGAGTTTAGACCCAAAGCCCGAACGCGCACCCCACATTCGCAGTTTCGCCTCATGTTTCAGGAAATTAGTCTTCTGAGTGTCACCTTTCCTGTCTCAGCAAACGCACTTAGCACCTTGAAACTCCCCTTTTCTACCAATATCTTACAATTATACATTCAAGTACTTTCAACCTCATTCAGAAACAAAAAAAAAAAGGTTCGAGATACACTTAAGCACTTCTTATGAGTTGTGAATGCAAAAGCCTGAATATCGTTCTTGCGCTTGCCCTCGTGAAATGGCCGCGCCGCGCTGACATCGGCCGTGCTGCGCTCTGGAGTCTGCCCGAACAGGCCCTGGGAGCCCCGCCGCCAGCCGATTCCTTTATCGGCGCGCTGGCGGCGCAAGACCGCAGCGCGATGGGGTGGCGCTTTTTGAAACTGACACGTGGTGGTCAATTGGAGCCTCGTTCCTTGAAACTATGACGCGCGCCAGCCAATCCTATCCATCAGATTTCGGCTTCACATAGCTTTTTTTTTTTTTTGTAGAGGTCAATTTAGTTGCCGTTTTGCGTGGCTTTTTGCGCGGCTTCAAAGCTGGGAGGCTTCAGGTCTCAACTCCACATCGCTACATCGGGAGAGGAGAACTTAGCTGCCGTTTGGCGCTACTTTTGGCGGGGCTTCAAAGCTGAGGACGTCGGCTCGCTGCGCCGCGCTACGCGAATCCTTCAAAATCGTCCCAGCCCATTCTTACTTCTCAAGCTCATCACAAAGGAATATGCGGCGCTGGCGTCGGCGACGCTTTCGCCGCTCCACACCGGCTCCCGCCGACTCCTCCCATTGACCACACTCTCAATATATATAGAATTGTTCGTTTTCAGTTAAAACCCGATTTTACCCGATTTTTACACCCCGAACATGTTTCAGGATAATCGGGTTAAACCCGATTTCTCCCCGAATTCCAAAACCACAAAACCAATCTATTCATTTTTACGCCGCACGGAGTTTGCGGTGCACACACGCTATCTACCCTACCTCGGGACAACAGCGACCTATATATAGTTCATTTCGCAAGCTGCGTGCAGCACTGTGGACGCAACATGGCTCTCAACCAAACGCCCAACGAGCGCGCCCAACTCACCGTGACATTCTACGGAAGCCGGCTGAAGCCTCGGAGGGACATTTCCGTCCTTCTGCTACGCAGGTGGAACCGCCTCGGCACGCCACGTAGCTTCGGCCCTGCTGCACGGAGCTTGTGAAATGCACTATCAATCCCCCTTTGACCGCTCTTAGGTGTGGACGCCCAGCAGGGTCTCTCGGGTAGCATGGCTACCTCGCTGGCGGTCTAGCTTTCTCGCGAACAACGTCCGACCCAGTCAGTCGCGTAAACGGATCGGGAAAACTTGACAGGATTATTCCATAACGAAATATTTGATCGAAGACGACCGTCCCTCGAACGGTCGGAGTTCTTGTGAACACCTGAAGGAGAGGAGGATTCTATGGCGAGGTACTTCCATTGAAGCGACCGACGGCAATCGGAGCTGGAAAACCCTGATGTCCCCCCGATTACCATCTTCAAACAATCCCTAATTTTAACATGTTAGCATTAAAAAGCTCGTAATAACCTGCGAAAAAAAAAACGAATCTGTTATTGAGTACATTTGTAAATTTAACCCGAAAAAACCCGAATTTCGGAATGTTTCCACAAGAAAACCGATTTCTCCCCGATTATCAACTTGAAAAATAGCACCCAATTGTTACCCCCCCCCCCCCCCGAATTTAAAAAAGAAATATAAAACCCGAAAACAAACAACCCTAGATATATACTAGGGATGCCGCGAATATTTTTCGAACCGAAGTTTCGATGATCGATTCAGGCGGTTCAAAAGGTTCGAAAGATATCGATTTTTCGACCTTTCTATACCGTAAAATTCGACGGAAGTCGTATTTTTCTAATTTGTTAAACTAAGAAGTTCGACGCTTTTCGAACCGTCGAACTTATTACGCTAAGAAATTCGATCCTTTTTGAACTTTCTAACTAATTACGCTGTGAAATTCGATGCTTGTCGAACTTTAGACCTTGATAGACCGAAAAATTGGATGATTTTCGAACTTTCGAATTTCTCGCACTAAAAAGTTCGAAGCTTTTCGAACTTTCGAACTTACTACGCTAAGGAATTCGATAATTTTCGAACTTTGGAACTTATTTATCAAGAGAATTCTAAACGTTTCGAACTTTCGAATCCTGAAAAGTCAAAAGTTTGACGACGAACTTCGACCTTTTAGGGTAAAAGTTCGACGTTCGTCGAACTTCGAAAGACCGGCAAATGATTTCATTTAAACTCAAGTAGTAAGGTACATTCGTAACTTTTTTTCTTGAATCTTTACCTGTGGTGCTGCGTTCCTTACGAAAGACAATGCCGTTTATTACAATGTTCTGGCATCCTTAGTTTTAAAGAAATAAATTCCCGAAGGGGCGAGGAAGGACGACGGGTTTTGGACGATTGTCGTTTGTGCCATATTGGAAGCGCGCTATAGCCGAAGCTACTTATGGTAGAGATGTTAAACTTTTTAAGAACGATCTATGTATAGCCTAGGTAAGTGTCGTCTTAAAATGTGAATATTGTTATTCAAGATGAGTTTCTAAGAAATGTCCACACATGTATCTACAAGCAATTATGCCCTAAACTTGTTTTTTTTTTTCGTCTAAGTTGTTTGAGGTATCGCATTTAAATTGCACACAGAACATATCATTGCCATCTGAAAAATACGAAATAATGTATTTATTGTTTTTTCACGTTAATTAATAAATTAACTCATGGGAGAATATTTCTAATATTGCTCAAGTTCTGCACGTCATTAAAAAAAAACATTTTTTTTTTCGCCTCACGTTTTTGAAACGTGTTTTTTTTTTTTACTAGCCTGAACACATTTTGGTAGGATAAACTTGTTTCGAAGTTCTGAGCCTCTGAATATGCAAGAATACAACACTTCAGGCGGGTTCTTGATAGATTTCTTTTTCTCCAGCTTTTTATTTCCGCATTTATTGTTATGTTTATTTTTTATTTTATTTTTTATCAATGGCACAGTTACTCAGGTCGAAAAGACATAGCTTTGAACTTCCGAACCTTTAAGCATGTGACAAGTAGTGCCTACTGTCAACGAATTTCCGACAATGACCATCTACGCGACCTTTTATGTAGTGAAAAGCGACAGTAGCTATACATATGCATAAATAATTTCAGATTAAAATAAGCTCAACCACGCCCTCTTTCCCCATATTGTTTTCCTTAAAACAGTCCGAAACATCTTGAAAGAGGGGAGGAAAGGGGCGCTGGAGGCCCCCCCCCCCTCCCCCAATCCCGCCCGCCCCCGTTTTTCCCCTTCCGACGCCACTGGTATGGTAGAACGCTCCTCGACCTCGAGTTGCGTCGGCTTCTGTGCTTTTTGCGAGGCGTTTCCACCGTCCCGGAAAATAACCATCCAGAACAATTACAAACTAAACTTACTATATGCCAGCGTCACTCGGGCGGCGTTCGATCGGATTACTACTAGCGTGCAAGGGTTGGGGAGGTAGTTTGCCAGATCGCTTCAAGATTTCTCTGGGCCTCAACCTCCTGCCCGCCCCTGGCCGTTTCGAACTGGATGAGTATCGTAAAACAGTGCGTTCGTGTGATCACTACTGCGTGATGCACGTTAAAGACCCCCCGTGCTGGCGGTCTCACGCATTACTCATGCACTGACAAATATTCCAGCACATCCGGGACACTCGTCGTCTCATTTAATTGCCTGACCAACTTCGCAGAGTCTAAATATCACACCCTAACTTTTCTGAACCTGATTTCGTGAAAACCAGTGAGTCCTGAAAACGTTATTTGAAACTGAAACTGTGGAGGAACATGAAAACCGGACTTCGAACTTTGAAAACTTGGACTTTAAAAAATTCGAAATCTTCGAAGTTTTTTTTTCTTTTTTTTCGAATTTAGCGTTAAAAGAGAATCGAAACCTTCTAACTTTTCGACCTTTATGTAGGAAGAAATTCGAAATCTTCGAATTTTCCGAACTTTATGTCTATAAATATTCGAAGCGTTCGCATTTTTCGAATTTTATACCCAAAGAATTTCGAAATCTTCGATTTTTCCAACTTTAGATCCCGAGAAATTCAAAATTTCCGAATATCTCGATTTTCATGTTAGGAAAGTTCGAAACCTTTGAAGTCATCGAACCTCAAGTAAAACAATATTCGAAATATTCGACCCCAAAATTTTAGACACCGAGAAAGCTTCGATCTTTTCGAATTCGAAACTTTATTGTGATCGAAAGTTGCGAATTTTTTTTTAATTCGAACCTCGGTCAGTACGAAAATATCGAAAAGTTTCGAATTCGAACCTCAGTTCGCTTCGAAAATATCGAAACCTTTGGAAATCGAACCTAGCCTGGTTCGCGACATCCCTAATATATACGGCTCTGGGGAAAACTAGCGAACGTGACGTCATCGGCGGCGTTAGGTGACCCTTGCAGGCCTCCAAGCCAATTCGGAGACGCCATCGATGATGTCAAGACGCCTTTGACAAACTACAGCCGAGAATGAAAGTACAGGTGGCAGATAGGCTCTCTACATTCCCTGCGGTAATTGCTGCACGTCTCTTCCAAGAAAAAGCGGTTAATTTTTACTTTTTCCCATTGTCATGAGGGGATGATATTCAGTTCAGGGCACAAAAACTGTCAAAAGCCGCTCCTAACTTTTTAAAGTGATAGCATTAAAAAGTGGATCGAACCTAGGGATCCTGGGTTCGATCCAAACCCCTGCTCGTTTCGATCTGGATGAGCATCGTACCGGTGTGCGATCGTGTAGCACTACTGCGTGGTGCACGTTAAAGACCCCAGGCTAGCAGTTGTATTGCACTGGCTAAATTGCTCATCTACAGCTGCGAGACAAGTCGCCCGTTGAGGCAAACTAAGCTCTAGGCTGTATAACCATACACACAACCCCCTATGTTTCTACTACTCGAGATTTTCAGCTATGTATGTTCTGGCCTCCTAGTGCTCACTAGGTAAGCGCAGTAGAACATTTCAGCTCACTGTGCATGCACCCCATTGCGCCGCGCGTATGCGGAGCGGCAGTACGCACTCCTTCACATTCGCACCCTCTTTGAAGTACATGACGACCTTAACGTAGTCCTCAACGTCGTCCTAGAAGTCGTCCCACTGGACGTCGTCCTAGACGTCGTCCTTCAGGTCGACCTAGAGGTCGTCCTTTAGGTAGTCTTAGAGGCCCTCCTTGAGGTCTTCCTAGGGGTCGTCCTTGAGATCATCCTAGAGGTCGATTTAGAGTGTAGTTCTAGATGTCGTTTTTGACGTTGTCCGCTAGGACGTCGTCCTAGACGACGTCAACGACAGTGTCTAGGACGAACTCCAGGACGACCTCTAGGGAGATCTCAAGGACGACAAGGATTTAGCGTCGTCGCAGAGGTCGACGCTAAATTTAGCAGGGAGTCTCCCCGCTAAATTTAGCGGAAAATTTGACGTCACGACATATGCACCAATTCAGTTTCCCGCTAAACTTAGTGGTGTGCAATGACAAATGCTATCGCAAATATAGATAATCCTTCCTGTGGTTTCTACAAATTAACCTCGACCATCAATTTGCTGCCCTCTATTTCTTTTCTTAACGTGCGTCAGTTTCCTTGTGATAAAACCTGAAACTGCCTAACGCAAGGTGGTCGAGCCCTTGTAGAACCCGTTCAATACACTCACCCTACAAGTAAATGTTTCGGCTCTTATCTGTTTTTGTTGATTAACATTACAGCCCACCACAAGAGAAACACTCGAAACAGAGACGCACTAAAAAAATAAACACTCACTCGGCGCTGACTCACAACTCATGGTTTGTATTGTCTTCGTCCTCTAAGCGCAAAGAACACCCTCCTCTTTTTCTATGTTCTAAAAACGAGATAACGACATAAAATGCAATTACAAAAATTAAAAAAAAAATTAAGAAAAAAATCATATAACGTTAACGTTGATCAACATGAACTACCAACTCGCCCAGTCAGCAGTCTTACCTGTTCGCTTTTCCTTCGTTGGCCCTCGAGGCTCCAACCACTTCCATCCAAAAGCCAGTGCAGTGGCGCTAACATGTCCTAACAGTATCCCCTCTTTCATGTGAGCGTAAACATTCGTGAAAATGTGAAAAAGTCTGACGCGATATATCGCTTTTTTTAACAAGATATAAAAGAGTAATCGGCATTCGACAGTGTCTATTTTGCTTTCAAGTAACTCAAATTTGTAACACTGAGAAAACCTCGCCTAGTAAAGCAAATGATAGTGCGCAGAAGCGAGCGAAAAAACACGAATCTAGAAAGTTAAGAAAAGTACTGTTTTTGATGTGATTGCTATCAGTCCTTCTAATTGAATATCCACGAAGAAATTTAAAACGACTACTGTATACCTTGATATAAACTCTGAAGTATTTGCATGCAAGATACGAGGAACCAAGCTAAATACGGGCTGATGCCTGAAGAGGAAAATTGATTATAATTTCTATCTTCTTTTCACAACTTCGTTAAATACAAAAAATGAAAGCCGTTTACAACTCCTTGTAACGCCGATTTAGAGCGCAGCTCTTGAGGAGGAGGAGGGGAAGGTACGGAGAGAAGGCTATGCCCCTCTTCCTTTCCTGCTCGCTTCCCATTTAAGCGAAAATTTCCGCGAAATTTAGCGGGGAAATTTACCCATAATGCACCGCGCGGTTACGCCGACGCCGACGGTGACGGCGACGCCGCTCAAGCCGGAAACGAGCGACTAAGAGCTGCGCTCTAGAACAAATGTTTCATCGGGTTCATAGATAATATGATAATCCCAATAACGGAGCGTTACTCCAGTAGTGTACGTACATATTAAGCACTAAAATTATTACGGTGCACGCCAAGATTATTGTCTTATTACTATTATTACTGGTCGCAAAATAATTTTAAGGGAACTCATGATTTTGATATTTTTCTTAATATCCATTTTCACTTTTAGAACGCAGCTCTTAGGAGCCCGTTTCCGGCTTGAGCGGCGCCGCAGTTTCTGTCGCCGTCGGCGTAACCACGCGTTGCATTATGGGACGTTTCCCATAATGACGTCACTAGGGTCACTAGGGTCACGAGTGACGTCACGAAGGTCACTCGTGAAGGTCACGACCTTCACGAGGGGTTTACGAGTGTCGTCACGAGGGTCACGAGTGACCATTATTGAAGAGGGGGTGAGGGGGATGGAGGAGGAGGGGGAGGAGGAAGGGAAAAGGAGGAGGAGGAAGGGGTGGAGAGGGAGGGGAGGAGGGGGAGGATGAGAGTTTACGAAGGAAGAGTGGCATACGATCCTCTCCGAACCCTCCCCTCCTCCTCCTCAACAGCTGCGCTCTAATTCGGCCTTACAGGGAATTGTAAACGTCTCATTTTATATTTTTTAAGTTTAGACTTTTGGGTAACGCCGGCTTTAGAAAGTTCGATTTTTTGTGTAAGTACCACTTTTAGCCGCTACTGCGGCCTTAAACTCCCTAATGTTTTATTTTATTGCGTAAACGTGAACTTCGGCTCCCGACATTAATTACCATTAAAAAATTGATAGTTTAGTATTGCTGGTAAAGTTTTCGTTCCTGAACTGCAAAAGGGGGGAAGTAAAATGTATAAAGAGCACATAACATTATGCATCGGCCAGACCGCGAGTGTGCGCCGAAGTTTCAACGCGCTTCAACATTTCATCGAGTCTAGCCAGAATGTGATCGATACTCGAATCGGTTGCCGCCGACCCTCTCAACATTTTGCTCTTCAGGATCGCGAATGCCGGCGCTCGCGAATGCCGGCGGCTCCGACTCTTCCTAGAAGTTGCCTAAAATACGATGAGCGTGCGAGCACGGCTTTCACGAAGGGCAAAGAAGAGAGGAAACCGCGAGGCTGCGCGCTGAAAATGCCCCGGTTGAGCAAAACACGAATAGGCTTTCAATTCATGAATAATTCAGCATTTCTTTTCCGCGTCCGTGGATGAGAAAATTTTGCAAAGCTATGGTGGCCGCCACCACGTGAAACATTTTTTGTTCCAGTATATACTGACGCTTTGTGTTTTCTGACCAAGCTGCGGATCTCGACTCGTGTTCAATCGCTCCTTGAAATTGCGCGCTTGTCTAAGTGATGTTCCTCGTCTGCGGTTCATGCAAACGCACGGCGTGTAATGACATCCCTAGTTCGTTTGCGATACCTAAATTATAGAGACTCATTAACCGCAGAGTGCACAAAATTGATTTTTTGCTTTTTCTTTTTAAAGAATTTTATTGCATTCGCAGTCATTCTATTGGTTTTCCGGAAATTTCGTGCGGTGCTATTGTGATGTAAAATGTGAACATTTTGTCGCATTTATCGCCCGCTAGCTTATTGTCACTCTGAGACACACAAAAAAAAATTCCACTGCTAGCAACACAAAAAGAAAAACTGTTGGAGAGCGGTTTGTTTGACATTTTACCGTGATGTAAATTAAGTTGAGACTTTTATTACCTCGTCACCGTTCAATTTATATCGCGACCAGCCTATATCCTGTTTTTCATGCCTAAATTATATTTACAGTTTTTTCTTTGTACTTTAGGGAAATTAACTTTATTTGAAAGGCTGACCTCTTTTCGCAGCTGTGGGATCTCTTGCACGATGTCGGACCGAAACCCCAACGCGGCGGCAAGCTTTAAGCGTGAAACACATGTGCGTCAAAACTGTCCGATCCGACGTGCGAACTGTCGGAATGATGGCTGCACCGACTCGCCGCGACGTGGCGTCGTTCCGTTCAGCTCCGCCAAGTTTCGGGTATCCCTCTACCGGATGGATGAATGCTAATGGCTGTATTTATAACAGGCGGTAGCTTGCGCCACCCAGCCTAGAAATCTGAGATAATCAGTAATGTTGAGTGCTGTTCGCATGGACGCACGTGAACTGTTCATGCTAATCACTGAATAGAGAGTTTTCTCGTTTTTTTTTTCCTTTTGTTTTTACCGGATAATACGTTTTAACTACTTCCGTCCGTTGTCGAGCATCCGTTCTTCTTGTTCGTTTGTTTTGTTGTACGGAGATAAAGGATTAGCTTTGAGAAGTGTCAAGAGACTAATACGTCGAGTTAAAACCAAGACGTGCCTTCCCTTTCAATTTAAAAGAGGCTTAAACATAACACTTGAAGTCAAGCTACTCAAGCAAGCTGGGATTAAAAAAGAAGAGAAAAAGAAAGCTTAATTAAAAGACAGCGATAGGGTCACTTAGAAAACAATCTGTTGCAAACGGTCGCGTACGCAAAGGGGACGGGGAGCGGAAGCTTCTGAAACTTTGTTGTCAGAAGGAAAAGAGTGAAGTCACCCAAACGGTCGTTCTTCGTTGTAGAGGCGATTACTGATATCTAAGTAAATGGCGCGAACAAGAAACAAGATAAGAACGAAAAAATGGCAGACATGCTCCAGGGACTGGCACCAAGAAACTTCCCTGAAACTTGCTTTCCCCAAGAGCGCGCGATCGGTCCAGCCTATTAGTATGTCGCCTCATCGAAGAACACATTATGATGCCTAAGGTTCCGTGTTTTCGGTATATACCAACAGACCACTAAAAGTATCACCCGTACCGGTTTTGTCAACATCGGGAAAAGAGAAAATGAAAATCCCCGGACTAAAACTAATCTAAAATTTAAAAAAAAAACTTCACGAGAATTTTTTTTTTATATACAGCTTTTTTTTGCGTTTACCTTGAACACAGCCTTTTCTGTAATGTCGGACAATCCTGCACCCTGCTTATTCCTTCAAGCACAACATCCCTTATTTTCTTGTCGGTACCGGAGTGTTTTTCTCGTATTGCTATCAGGCGCATGTTCCACGGAGGATGAGGAATTCCAAGTTCGCGTCTTGTTTTCTTCAACCTTACACCCCATTAATCATTGATATTTTTGTTCGACACCAATATATGCACCAATAAATCGCTTGGAAAAATACACCCCGAAAGTGCACTGCCCAGTTCGAAGAAATATAAACCCCGGAAACACTAATGACTACTTATGCGGTCGTTTTCGCGACTCCAAACGAGGCACTCTCCACAACAATAGAGGTCGAAAACAGGTCGTGCCTTGCCATGTGCCAGCTCCACCCTACAACGCTCCGGTTTAAGCAGGCAAGCATCGGTTTTCAAATGTTTCGCCTCGATTTTTATCAACCTCGTTCAAGACCTACGGCGCTCCACTGGCGTAGTAAGCCTCCAGAGGCTAGCCCTCTACGGGAAAGCAATGAAAGGTCTACCCACTGTCATTCTACTATACTGATGAAGGTTGACAGACGCAATATGTCTAGTTCACGCGGTTGCGTAGAGCAACCTAAGCAAGGCACTGATGCAACAGTAACGACCTGGTCATCGGGACAAGTTTTCAACCTAGACATCATGAGAAGGAACGTCAAAACAGACCTAACTAGTTAGGCCCTTCTGAGTCACGGTTTTTCCTGCGTCCCTTCGTTTTCGTGGCTCTGGACGCACCTAACGCAATTTCTATCGCTTTACTTGGGTGGCCATTGCGCCATCCGGCGACAACCTACAATGTCGGAAACCTCATGACAGGAGCAGAAATCGCGAAAGGAAATGTTCTGGCCAGTTTAGTGTTCTCCCGCTGTGTGACGTCCGTTCTGTTGGAGTCGCTAATATACCACATCCACGCCAAGTGCGCATTGCACTTGCGCAGCTGAAGCGCCGTGTGAAGAGAAATGCCCGGGTCGGGAGGGACTTCCGTATACAAGCTTTTGCTCAGGACAGGCTTCTGGTGCGTGCGGAACCTTAGCCTAAGCGTAATAACTAAAACTAAAAATGCAAGACATGTTCCAAACTTTAAAAAAAGATATAGTCATAAATTCCCGATAATAACTGTCAGCTATTAGTAGACATTCACCAAGCGATTTCCATTTGGTTTTATCAACGTTGTTGTCCCGAATTGTCCCAAATTTATGCTGAGTGTCTAGAAAGATTACAGATTGTCTAGATTGTCCAGAACGACCAGATTTTTTTTATTAAGTGGACTGCTATTTTTTAATAATTGGCTTGCCAGTAAAAATTTAACTTTGACTCGTTAATTTTGTTTTTCGCATCGGCAAAATGCGGTTGTGGTCTTTCATTTTTCCAACTATAAGAACTTTTCGTAGATTGTACTATCGATATTGCGGGCCCTGCGTGCGCTTGCTCCGTTCGCGCTCGTGCTTCATTCGTGCTCAGGACGGTGGCACGAGCTCCCGTTAGCGTAGCGGAGTTCTTCCGTATACCATCTACAAAACGTCCCCTTTCCTAAGAGCAGCGATGTAGCACGCAGAAAACTTCGCTGCTGAAGTGAAGCTATTGTTCTCCGACTTCAGGAATTCGATAGAAGAGAATAAACACGGTCTAAACAAACAAACGCTTGAGATGTTCCTGACCATTTTATGAAACGTCTGGTACGAGGAGTCTGGAACCTCCTAACAGGTGTTGCTCGCCAGGCGTGGCCGAGGTCAAGCATCTAGTGCTGCATTACGAGTGTATATGTATCTCTTTTGGAAACTTCGCCTTCCACATAGGTCGCACATTCTTGTATTTACTCATTCCATTTCATAATTATCCATCACTTGTTAACGTACGACCGAGGAGGCAGCCAGCACTGTATGCACGGGTTCCGGCCTTTCGGCTGCCTCAGGCTCTCAGCCATATGGGTGTTAATGTGAATAAACACTTTGACTTTGACGTTGACTTTGAGTTTAGAACGCCGTCATATAAAATAAAAAATGAATACTGTGATGCTGATTAAATAAGCTTGAGCGTATTTATGGAAGCGCGCGTTATCCGGGAAAGTGTCCCAATTTTGTGGCATTTCCTGTCCCGATTTTGTCTCGATCTCGGTATATTTTTTGTCCCGGTACTCCCAGCCCTAATCATAGCATTGACCCATATTCAATTTCCAATGGCAACAATACCACTGCACTGCAGTAGAGACAGGAGGCAACAGAAAAGCCACGAAGCGCTGTCGGCTTGTGAAGGTGAGCCCCGTGCGGGTTGCGACGCACTACATCTTTGACTGTCGAATGTGACAACAGCGAGAAAATGTTTATGTTTATGCAGTTATCCATATCGGTATTAGCCGCAGCTTATACTTCCACAGTGTCAATCTATGCGCCTACAAAAAATATGTCCGCTGCATTCTTGTTGGTGATGCAAAATACGCACGTGTATTGCATTTTGTGCTAAGTGGTTGCGTAAATAAGTGCGCTACATGTGCTCCTGTCTCAAGTAGCGCATTCGTCCGACCTGAGCTATACGATTGCAGTACAATAAAATTCATTCACAGCGACCCCAAGGCCACCTCGATCACAATAGTCTTTGATATCAAGTTAGTAGTATGGTAGTAAGGTGATGTCAATGGCATTTGTTTAAATTCTGCATTGCTATGTCACGGCGAATTATTCTCCAGATTCACAGAAATGTACCGACTTAATGAAAAGATTTGCAAAGATGCGTTTATCAGCCCGTTATATTAGCCTATACATTTTATTATTAAAAAAACACTTTATTTGTAAACGTGCGGAATTTGATTAGAAAAGGTGTTTCACGCAATTCAGTCTAAACTTTTTTAACAGAACTGCAAATCACACTCAAAAAACACGCAAATCACACTTCACTGTAAATGTGGCTTGTTACGGAGGTTCGTAGGCAGTGGAAATTAACTGTTCTTTAGTTGAGAATAATTTTTCACTTAGTGATGGGTTTATTAGAAAATTGCTTCGCACTAAGGAAAAAAGCTAAAACCGTTTTCAGTACGAACATACCAGGCGTGTTGAGCAATTATATTCATCTGAATACTAAATTTAAACGCGCCGCCAGGCTTTCGATGTCATAATGACCCTGCCAGAAATAGGTAACCGTTCGAATGCACCTTCAAGATTTTGTTTTTTTGCAGGCGTTTAACGCTAAAATGCAACCAGTAACGGGGGAAAAAAACCTCGGAATGAAACCCACTGTTAAAATATTAATTTTTCCAAAAATTGACTTTCTTAAGATATTTTAATGATGCCCAGCAAGATTTTACGTAGGTTTTACAGTCTGCATCTTAAATTATTTAAAGGTGGACATGTAATGATACTATATTCGCATTCCTGTGATAAGATATCTTGGTGGTGCCCAATACTGCATCAACCTCTTTTTCCGTGCGGTACATGTAGTTTTGCAGGCAAAGGGTTTGCCCTGCATTTCGTAAAACCCCATGTAGAAAAAAAAGTGTCTGGTTTTTCGCGGGAGGCCGGTGTGCGCGAAAAGACTGAATAACGCATCTCAAAGCGACCGATATGAAAAAGACACAAATGTGTGTTTACGCGTAGAAACAGCCTACTGTAAAATTACTTCAGTTTAGTTTACCGCTTTTGGCCAAGTTAGTGAGCTGTCTGACACAAATCCTGTTCGTGCATCCAGCACACAAGGGTTAATGCACAGCTAAGCACGTGCTTCGGGTGTCTATATTACATGCCACTCAGCATCGCATACGGCCGCACACAAACTGCTTTGCTGCGTTTCATTCGGTGAGTTCAGAAATAGCCTCAACGTGGAAAGAGGCTTTACTTTCTGTGGTTTGTCCGGAAGCCACGCTAAAAGCATCCGCCGGAGGTAGGAACGAAAGCGCGTACACTTTCTGCGTGCGTGCGCGTCGTTTGGCACTCCGGAAGTCACGAAACCTTTCGCCGCGTGCTTGATTCTGGATTGAGCAGGTTGGCAGCGTCGAGCGTTCCCCTAACCTCGTCTTGCGTCGTGGAAAGCAACAGAATGTGAAAGTTTATGTCTACCTTTCCAGAAATTGCCTTCTCCGCTCTGCCATCTTTGTCTGCTGGGCTGTGGAGCGCCTTCTGAACATGCGCTGTTGCTTTGCTGTGCAGTATACCAGACGCTGCGCATGCGGCCACACCTCAGTGACTTTGCATTTTTTACCCAGGTGTTAAGCGCTGAAAAGGCCTATAGGCCATTCCAATAGCCGTCCTCTGCGTACTGCTGTCATCGCGCGCCGTGGGCCTCGTTCTGAGCATGAGCAGTTACTGTGTTCTGAGGAGTATCAGACGCCGTGCACCTGTTAACAGCCTGGTGACTCAGTTTTGTTCTTTACCAGGGTGATAAACGCGGAAAAGGTGTATCGACAATCAAGTTAATGGCATTACCCAATTGCGGTATAAATGGTAATACCAAACTTTAATGTGGCGCAGTATAGCCTTAAATGCTTTTGCGCTATTAAAACCCAATCAATCAACCAAACTCTAATGAAGTGCTCATTCAAACTGCCAGCTTCTTGGAAACCTGTGGATGTCGTTTATTGTAGAGCTCCTTTCGTGCCCGAGGTATATTCGCAAAATCGTCCCACTTGGTTTTTGTTCTTGAGCAGCCGCATCTCTACGCTGGCAGATCGCGACCTCATGCTCAAAGCGACCTTTTAAAGGTCCGTTTTTTAAGAGAGCACAAAAGAACACGAACCGCATGCCGCGGCACGGTAGACAAAGATAATCTGATGAGAAACTGGCAGTCTGCCTGTCAGTGTCCGCTCGCTGCAACGATGCTGAGCTTGCTTACGAACACGTGGTAAACCACCTCGAACAACTTAGTCTCCTCTAATAATTTAAAGGCGTTTACACGGTACAAAGCTTCCTACAATTACATTAGGTAGAATTCAGTACTCGCTGCCCTACCATGCCGAAGTTAAGTGAGAGGAAATATCTTGATCATTGCTACAGACCCTTGAGGACGCCACCTCCTTTTTATTTGCGCACACAAAAACATGCTGAATCTCCACACTGGAAGTTTTGCCTTTTAAACCATCCAGGTCGCAGCAGGATACTAGAAATATTCTCAACTCGGTCACACCTCGATTACAACGAATACTTTTGTTTTATTATTAATATAGCATGTATCCGCCAAGTTCTCAATGAGCGACGCCGGAAAACACTCCCATATATTTTAGGTCTTCAGACTGATGGAAGGCAGTGACAGTGAGGAGGCGTCATTCCAGGAAGCTCGGAACTAACACCACTCACACTCCGCTGTAGACGTACTGTTGAAAGCTGTCAAAGCTCATAGAGAAAATGCCTGGCTGGATCAAGCGTTTTATTTGTGCGAATTGGAAGTTTAATTAGACCGCGCACTCGCACCAGCAACCCCGAATAAAAAAAAACTATTAGAGTATGTCCCATAACCGCGCAAGAGCCAATGGGATGATATGATAACTTACATACCACTGGAATAATCTGCATAACTTGTGGAATATTTATTGTACAAATCGTATAAACAATGTTTCTCTTCTCAATACGGGCTTAAGTGAAGCGGAGGAGATACGCCAAAATGTATGAGTACTCTTCCTCGCAAGCCATGTAAACAGGCTGGCTCTCATACAGGGACGTTAATGTTGACAACTGGACAAGTTTCACGAAACACGAAGTTAACAAATGGACAAAGATGCCGCGTTCTTTACTTACCTTTATTGACGAAACTATTCAAGTGTCCATATTAGCAAGCGTGAACAGGCTAGCTCAGCTAAAGCCCGTAACGCAGTCTCGCACAGGGCTGTACCCATTCAAGCACTCCGTCCAATTAAAAGTTGAATCAACGCTCACATCTAAGCAATGCGCCAAAATTAAGACTGTTTTTATTTTATGTTTTGCTATGCCGGCAGAGTGCGCCGGTATTTAGCCATCAATGAGGCCTCGCCGAAATTAGACACGCCATAGCCGATGGGGCCACTACAGGTCACTGTCGATTCGCCGATCGCCGTCGAAGTAGAGTGTAATGTTACAAGTTCCCTCATTTACGGGAGAAAACGATTTTGCTTGACATATTTTGTTATTCTTAACAAAGTCTCCAGGAATCATCAAAGTCGTAGAAGCAAAAAAGACGCACAAAGAGCAGAAGCCCAAGCAAAAACACAAAGAATGCTGATAGGAACAACCTGTAATTATAAAGTCTTCTCGAAGCATCGGAATACCGCTTTGTAGCTTCCATGGTACTCCTTTTCACATTCTTCCTACCAGCTTCGACCACCTACGAGTTTTATGTGGAATTAATTTTCTATTAATTGTACTTGGTGCAATGTGTTAATTTTCATGGAAGGTACCAGCTAGCTAAAAAACAAGTATATTGTTTTAACGTGACCTTCTGTCTAGTACTAATTTTTGTTTCTCGTCTCGTTCGTACTTTCTTTTTAGAGCACAGCTCTTAGGCGCCCGTTTCCGGCTTGAGCGGCGTCGCCATCGGCATAACCGCGCACGTTGTATTATGGGACATTTCCCCGCTAAAGTTAGCAGGGAAATTTTCCCGCTAAATATAGCGGGAAAATTTTCCGCTCCATTTAGCGCGAATCTTTCCCCGGTAAATTTAGCGGGTTAAGTTTCCCAGCTAAATTTAGTGGGTTAAGTTCCCCTCTAAATTTAGCGGAGAAATTGACGTCACGTGACCTCGACACCAATTCAGTTTCCCCGCTAAATTTAGCGGGGAAAATTACATCACGACTTCGTGTCACCCACCCATGAACAAATTCAGCAGCAGGAGGAGAGGAGGAGGAATGGAGGAGGTAGGAAAAAGGAGAGAGAAGAGGAGGAACAGCAGGGTGGAGGAGGAGAAGAAAGAGGAGGGGAGGATGATGAGAAAAGGAGGGAAGGGTGCGGAGCAGGAGTAGAGGCATGTCCTCCCTCCTCCTCTTCAAGAGCTATGCTCTATATTCGGAGAACAGAGCTTTGTAAAAGTCTTTAATTTTTTTACTAATTAAAAAGGAAAGTAATTGATAGCTTGTTAGCTTGTTCTCAATTTGCACACTTATAGCGAAAGCATCCGTCAGCACTGCACCTTTGGCGATTGTATTATTTATAAAGAGGGATGGCCGTGCTCTGGCAATGTCTACTTTAATATATGTACGTGTATCATCCGACTGAAATTTTCTTTAGTTAACTCTACTCGTTAGAATAGACTTGGGAACAGGAGTAGTTGTTTTTCCCGAACAAAAATAACGCAGCCAAAGCAACCACCCCTGAGAAGGCCTATAGCGTGTCTTTAGCGTGTCGTTCCAGGGTTTCTTGAACACTCTTAACGACGCGGGAAGAGTGCCGAGTGAAGCAAACGACGCGAATGTTTTACTTTTGCTTTGAAACGTATTTATTTATTGACCAAAAAAGTCGGCACCACATGCGCCCTGCTGTATAATCATGACAACAAAAAAAAGATTTTAGTTGTTTTGGGAGCTTTCAGGAAGAACGAGGAAACGAGTGGTAGCAATTAGGGACTCGTGGGGCTTCAGTAGTCTGGAGCCAAGTGGAGCTGCCTTGGGGTCTTCCAGATACGTAAGAAGCGCCTGTGATGCTGCGAGGACCCGGCCAGGGTCGGAAGAGGATGGCGGGTTGGGCCACTGAGTGAAAAGTCGAGGGGTGAGGAGAGAGGGTTGAGAGAGCACGAGAGCGGGCTTTGGAGTGATGGGGGCAGTCCCACCAAAGATGCGAGAGCGTAGCTGGTGTGTGGCAGGGGTGCACTCAGGGTCCAGAGGAATTTGTGGGAGTCGAATGCCAAATGTTATTCTTGAGAACGTTCGGAGCCGTATGTTTTATGAAACCGTTCTCTGCCAAATGCTTGCCGCCCTCTTTCCTGAACGTGCCTTTGGATGCATAAGGCTCAACGTTTGTCGCGGGTTTGGGTTGCCCGCTACAGTGGTAAACGTTTTGGTGAGTTCATCTCTCCTTTTACCTGCTCGTGTTATCTGTAAGGTTAGGTCAGACAAAGGCACCGAGCCACAACTGTAGTTTGATGAGTGGGTCCTCAAGCATCGCGTGGGGGTTTATCTAACCTACATAATAGGCAACCTAAACTCTTTCATGGTGAGTCTAGGTTCAAGCCAACTGAACCAACCAGCTATTTGCAGACTTTTCTTTTGCGGAGCCTCGGAGCCAACTGGACCGTCTCAAACGATGATCTAATCACTTGCAAGCACCACACAGAATCTGTGAGATGGATTCACACACATGAAATGTGTAATATTCTAGAATATTCTTCATGCGAGATATTCAAACGTTTTTTGTGTATTTTTGAGTTGCGCAACAAGTGCGGTCAGACCGCACTTTCTACTTCACCTTGAAAGCATTACTGCCGTAACTGCTTTCAGTTCCATAGAAAGCAGTCACTGGCTTGCTTACAAAATTTATTCCTGTCCTTACCTCCTCTCTTTCACCGTTATTTGTCATCCCAAAAACCCCACAAAACTACGGATATACTTAGTCCATGTGGAACAAACTATGAGCTTTGTACATTTTCTTTTTATTAATAGAGACCATACAAACACTCACACACGCATATTCCCACACATACATCCCCACCCCTGCCCGTTTCGATCTAGATGAGCATCGTACCGGCGTGCGGTCGTGTATCACTACTGGGTGATGCACGTTAAAGACCCCAGGCTTGCGGTTGTACTGCACTGGCTAAATTGCTCATCTACAGCTGGGAGACTCGTCGCCCGTTGAGGCAGACCAAGTTCTAGTCTGTATAAACATCCGCACAACCCAATTTTTTTCCACACATACACGCACAATATGCTTTATTTTTCCTATATCCGACTTCATTTTAAAGCGTTAAAAAAACTTTCAGCCTTTCCGCTCTAGTGAAGAAGGAAGACCAGCGGAGCTGTACAATGGAAAGTAATGGCCGGCCGCAAGTCGGCAAGCCAGAGTGGAAAGGCTGTCGCCATCTATGAGCGACGGCGGCAACCAAATATGTGGCTTGCCGCCGTCGCTCATAGATGGCGGTAGGTGTCCAGAGTTCGGTGTCTTCATTTCTTTGCGGGGGACACGATCCTGGGGAAACTAGCCCTTAACAACTCCGCTGTAAAAATCGATTGATTTTCAGAACTTGATGCTTCGTTTCAGCTTAAGTCCAGACGCAGCCGATGCTACAAGCGCGAGCATGCGGCCCTAAACAGTGCTTGCACTCCACGATCGCGCGTGCTTGGCAGGAACGTTGAAAGCCCGGAGCTCGCGCTTGTAGCATAGGCTGCGTCTAGACTTAAGCTGAAACGATGTATAGCTATCACATAAATGTAGTGGGAAATTTTCTTCACTTGAACAGTACAAGCTCTGTTTGCTTCCTAATTTAGTTATTGGGAAAGGACATCTTGCAGGAGGTACGTCAAATTTAGAGCGTGATGCCCATCGACACCGATTGTGACTTCTAGAGCACCTCAAAGTGTAGATATTTAATTTATACTTATTATGACTTTCAATTGGGTTTTCATATTAGAAAGCGTGTATTTAAGGCAGATATATTATATATCCTTAACAAAACTTTTTTTAAACTCACTATACGCATGACTATAAAAAACGACTCCAAGTTTTTTATTCATCATTGAAAATGAAGAGAATTGCATGAGACCCCGAATAGCCCAGAAGATGTGCAAATACGTATTCTAAAGCTATTTCCCTGGTCATATTTAAGGCCACGGTCCCACTGAATGTGGCAGTTTAGGTACTTTTTGGTAGGTCATTACTCATCTCCTTTTAAGCACTGTTTTGTGGGATTGATGTCATTCGAAAGGCAATGCAATCCTCTTTCATTTGATATTATGTATGTATTGGTTTATACTGTTCATGCGCATTTGTAGCGTTGTGAATATGATGGCGCGGACCCTCACTTGCTCCGCTGGTTCATGTTTTACGAACGATTCATTAAAGATAACACGGTTCCAATAGAGCAGTTTTGTTAAGATGATGTCGGAGCAGAATGTAACGGTATACTTTTTTGGTATTTGCACTACTTTGTTTTTTACAGCTCTCCAAATATTGCCCTAAAAATGACATTTTTCAGCACAAATATACTTTTAATGGCAAGCGCTAGGGCAATGAAATTAGCTACAGATGTAGTGATTATATTTGGTAATATGCAGAAAAAAAATTAATGTTGTGTAATATTTTTTTGTTTAGATATTCTATATCAAACGTAGCACTTTTTTGTGCTTCGAGTCATCGTAATTCAAATGCCGCTGAGTAAATAATTAAACCATGGTAAAATCGTTTAGAACATTTAGAACTACAATAGTTGCCCAAGAGGTGGACGGTGGCTTTTTTTTATTTTCAAAGTCATAACGCTCCGGGAGCCCTTCAAACTTACCTGTTTTTGACGCACATCTTTTTTGGACATCAAACAGATTTATTGGCATCTAATAACACATATTCTATGGAATAGATATACATTGCGATGTATTAGATTTTCCCAATGATCTTGCTTTGGTTTCTTGATAGTTGTAGAGCTTAGCTAATTTTAAAAACAATTAAAAACTGTTTGGGTGTTTTGTTGTGCTACCTGGCGGATGGCAGACAAAACTGCTGATTTCCAAGTTCAAACAATTTTCGAGGGCGGCGTTGGCGTCTGTATCATCATCAATCTCCGTGTCGTTTCACCTTCACATTTAGAAAATATATTTGAAGATTTACTATCGATAAATGAACGGTTTAAGTACTGGGTCAGGTTAATAAATCTAAGAGAAATAATTACACAAGCGTAGCGTGATATAAAGTGTTCATTATTCGATATAATTGAAATCAATAAACGATAAAGACGAAGAGGGAAAGAATACACCCGAGTTCACTTCATGCCTAGAGTCACTAAATGAGCTGCGTTCAAAGTATCGGCACTCCGTTCCCCAAAATTGTTTTGGGCGCCGCCATTTTGGGTCTTGCGCAGAGCAAACACAACTGCCGATTGTCATGATCCAAAAGTGCAACATCCTCTGCATTAGATGCGGTGCTAGGAAGCTGATACAATATTGCTAGGCTCTGTCGCGGGTTGTTTAAACATTCGTGGAGGACGGAAAAGCGTTTCCTGTGATTTTAGATAAAGCTTCGGATAACTGGCAACCATGATTGTAAGCCACAATATGGCCAAGTGTCGTTACTCTGAAGCATAGCTAATTTACTGGCACTAGCGGGAACAATGAGGAAGAGGCAGGTGTCAAAAGGTAGTGGCTTGTGGAATCCACAGGGCTCACGTCATGGACCCTCCAGGTATTACAAGCTTCTTGAACAAGGGCATGAATAGTGTCATTAAATAAGCTACGCTTCAGAGTAGCGACACTTGGCCATATTGTGGCTTAAAATCATGGTGTCCAGTTATTTGAAGCTGTATCTGAAATCACAAGAAACGCTTTTCCGTCCTCCACATTAAACAGTTTGCGACAAAGCAAAGCAATATTACATGAGCTTCCTAACACCGAATCTAATGCTGAGGAAGTCGCAATTTTGAATCATGACGATCGGCAGTTGCGCCTGCTCTACCGTTGGCTCTGCACAAGCACCAAAATGGCGGCGTCCACAACACTGTCGAAAAAGAGAGTGCCGATACTCTAAGCGCAGCTCATTTATTGGCCCTACTTCCCGCGAACCTCCTTTCCCCTGACTGAAACTGAAACTAAATATGAATAATACACCATTATTATAGCTTATTTAGTTTTAACCACCTACACATAATGAGAGGAGGAAGCGGCCGGGTAGGAGAAACGCGGGTTTTATGTGCGACGGTTTCTAATCAACGTTAGTTCTAACCGTCTCAAAAGAGAGAACGCGCGAGCTTGCGCTGGTTAAAAAAAAGACGGTAAAAAAAAAGAGGTGACACGCTGTGTTCTTTGTGATTGTGCGTCTAATTGCAAATTGTTGTGTGTATGTTTATACAGCCGGAAGTTAGTCTGCCTTAGTGGGCGTCTGGTGTCTCAGGTGTACATGAGCAATTTAGCCAGTGCGGTACAACCGCAAACCTGGGGTCTTTAACGTGCACCACGCAGTAGTGATACACGACCATACGCCGGTATGATGCTCTTCCACATCGAAACGGGCAGGGGCGGGGTGGGTTCTGCAGCGCGAGCTTTCGCTCCACGTGTTCCGAGCTGGTGTGCGCTAGACATGCACTCGGCCACCGATCGCCCCCCCCCCCCTTATATAAGTATTTGAAGATCGACGATGGACGTCGATCGTCTCGAGGTAATGTAACGTAATAACATTATATAATTAATAAACATATTGAAGGACTGAACGACTCAATTTTTCAATTCTTGAATTGTAATATGGCGGTAGCCTATTGTACTTACTGTTGATGAAGAGCAATATGAGGTGACGAAGTAATGATTAAATTATCAGGCTCTATAAGGACGACGATATTAGTGGGTGTCGAACCACAACGTACAGTGCCAGACTTGTTTCAAGTATCGTGTACCCAAAGACCTTTCTTCACCCGCAACAGAATATGGTAGAATCAATGAGGATGCTGCTTTACAACTGTACGTGGAACAGGAAAACTGCAATGTGCAGAAGTGCGGCTTATTCGTTAATATAAAGGACGGATTTCTAGCAGCATTCCCTGATTGACTACTTGGAACAAATGGCCTCATTGACGTAAATTGTCCCCGTTCCAAAAGATTCTTGAAGACTACTGAAACCGCAAAGGAGTATGAGGCGAAAAATAAGAAATAGGAGCCTGGTGTGAAAGGTCCAAATCACCACCATAGCCTCTACTACCAAATACAAGGGCAGTTACACAATACACAAAGAGAGTTTTGTGATTTCGTTATATTTACACTCAAGGGCATTGATATCCAACGTCTTCAGAGGGATGACACCTTCTTGTCAACCAACATAGAGCCTTTTTCACTCAAGTTTTACATGGAAGGCCCGACTTCCGCTGAAATTCCTCACGTACACAAGTTGTCCGACCGAATAATCTGCCATTACTCCCGATCTGGGAGTCTCTCGATCTTCATTCATGGCCATAGTATCATATGAGATCGAGCGGTGTGGCTCTTCGTCCGCCGAACATATTGTTTCGGCGGGTGTTTTTACCGTGTAAAATGAAACCGTCGCGTGCTGCTGGAACAAGAACCTGGCGATTCTTCACTGAACTGCTTCTTCCGTAAGCTTCAATTAAGAGGGCTTTTTTCGTTTCGCACACCCACTGTTCTGCTTGCCCGTTAGTTGCAGGATGGTATGGTGCACTAATGTGATGCCTGATGCCATTTTTTTTTTTTGGGGGGGGGGGGGGCTTGTTTATTTTATTTGAAGCAAGATTTGGCGCGTTATCAGAGAAAAGTATTTTTGATAGGGCAAAAGTAGGGAAAAGAGAGCGTAGAACGTCTATGACGCGTGTTTACGTCGTGGCAGGCATCGTGTAAACTTCCAACCACTTAGAGTACGCATCGACCATGACTCCGCAGATGCGGATACGTTTCGCCACTCCACAGAGTGAAGAGTGGATCGTTTTCAGTTACAGTTCATGATGGCGCTGGACTCGAGGAAGCCTTCGACTCTTTCCACAAAGTTAGCTGATGTGCCAGCACTTTTGTCGAAAGTGGTAAGTGTTCGAAACGTCGACAACGTCGGTAGCCGTGCTGTGCTTGACACTGGACGCTTACCATTCGCTGAGAAGAAACTTGCTTGTTCGTCTGCCACGATTCGTCCGATATCAGGTCATCACCGCTACTCCATCTCCCGACAAAACAGGTCGTCATTGTCCGCATGTCCATAGTTAGCAATCACGTGAACTTATAAATTCCCATACGCTCATAACTCTGCATCGCTAATGTCCGTTCAACGTCATGTCCGTTCAACGTCAAGTGGCCTACCGACGCCTGGACGACGGAATTGTGGAGCAACACCCTTCAACGACAGTCGTCCTCACTTTTCGGACGGACCGAGCCATGCCTCAGCGCATCTACCTCGGATTCACAAGCCATCCCGTTGAAGAATACTTTGGACAGGCAGTTCAGTGCTTCAACTGCCAAAGGTATGGACATCTCGCCAGGAACTGCCGAGGAGAGCGTCGTTGCAAGGTGTGTGCAGGACCACACAGCCACAAGGAGTGTAGCTCCAGAAAAGAACCAAAATGTGCCAACTGCAGCGGCAACCATACATCCACATATTCCGGATGTCCGCGAAAAAAGGCCGCCACTGCTGCAAAACAAGTTTCTATCATCAACGGAAGGCAAACAAGGCGCCGAGCTCCGTCACCAAATCCACAAGTTGTTCGCCGCCAACCACGACCAGAGCATCCCAACGGAGCACCTACAAAGCAAACTTATAGTGAGATCCTGAAGCGTCCTCGCAAGGTTCAAAAAGATCAACAAAATACACAAGAGGATGACTTTCTTCCCTTGGAGGAGCGTCCAGGGCGGTCGACAATGCCAACACCCATACCAGCACCTCGTCGATCTCGGAATACTCAAGCGCCTCCCGCTGGAACACCAGCAACATACCCAATGTCAAGCCAGTCACAGCATCCACGAAAACAAAAAGATCTTGCACAGGTACTCCTACCTATGTTATTTGTGGCGTTAAAGGCTATCATACAAGAGTACCCTGGGGCAAACAACATTCCAGAAGTAGAGGCTCTGCTTACTATGGAGCGATTGATAATTCCCATTAGCGATCGCCGCTATCACAGATAGCGTACGTCAGTACAATGGATGAACATTACAAGAAAGCCTCTATCATACAGTGGAACGCAAGAGGTTTGCGATCACGACTTTCTGATTTCAGGCAGCTCGTTTTTAAATACAGTTTCCCCATCATTGTAATCTGTGAATCAAACTTACCTAAAGACATTCAATTGTCACGGTATGAAAAATTTGACTCAGCATGCACTAATAGTGCAAGTCGTGTGACAATGTTCATTCGAAGAGATCTTACATATACCGCACACGTCGTTTCAACCCACCCGACTAACGAATATGTTTGCGCCACGATTTCAAATGGAAAAGTGAAGTTCACATTAATCGCAGCATATATACCACCAAAGTCCCTATTCGACAGGCAGCATTTGGAGTCTATCCTAAATACAATGCCACTGCCATATATTCTAACAGGTGATTTTAATGCCCATCACCCAATATGGGGGAGCATTCGGACAAACCTGCGGGGAAGGCATTTGGCGGAATTAGCTGACGATTACCACTTATCTACCATTAATGACGGAACACCGACATATTTCTACGGAACGGACGGCAGCAGCTGCCTTGATTTAACATTTGTTTCGGCAGCACTAACATCGAAAACAACATGGTTTGCAGACATTGAAACTCGTGGTAGTGACCACGTACCCACGTACACAGCAATTAATGGGTTCACCAATGTTCGGAAAACAAACTTCCTACAACGAACCAACTGGCATATGTTCGAAGAAGCAATGACGAACGAATGCAAAAATGTTACTGAACTATCTCACTTTGAAAAGGTCATTGTATCCTGTGCAGAAAAAGCAACACGTGATTTTAACGTCCCGTCTACGCAAAAAACAATTGACGCAGAATATGAGCGCCTCCGCGCTATACGTCGCAGGGCAGAACGACGATCCAGGAGGACTAAAGACATCAAAGATCTCCGCGAATTGCGCAGAGTGCAAAAGAAAATTTGTCGTCATTTTAAGAAGCTCGCTCGGCATTGCTGGAGGACGATGTGCGAAAATATAGATCCCAGAAAGCCATTATGTAAAATATGGAAGATCTCACGAGGTCTTAAATCTTCTCCTTCGCAACTCCATCCATTTCGTTCGCTTGCGTTGTCAAGAAATTGTTCAGAGAAAGAGGTGGCAAACCAGTACTGCATTTTCTTGACAACATACACAACCCGTTCGAACCAATCTTCATCTCGTACCACAATCGAGCCAGTATTTCATGAAGAAGCTATGGACGACCTTTTCACAATGAGCGAACTGGACGCTGCGCTGTCTTCAGTAAAGCCTCACACCTCTCCGGGACCTGACGGCATACAGTACAGTTATTTGATACATATGGGGAAGGAAGCGCGAAAGCTTCTTTTGAATATATACAACTCTTCATGGATCAATGAAAATGTTCCTGGCTCGTGGAAAGAGGCAAGGATTGTGCCACTTCTCAAACCGGGCAAATCGCCACTTCAATTAACTTCGTACCGCCCTGTCGCGCTCGCGAGTTGCATTGGAAAAATCATGGAAAAAATGATTTACCGCCGCCTAGATTGGTATCTAGAACTGCGAGGGATATATCCAGAAATCATGCAAGGATTCCGTCGAGGAAGAAGCTCCATTGATGGAGTCATCGACCTCGTAACTTACATACAACAGGAGCGAGCACATCGTAAAATCACAATAGCGGCTTTCTTAGATATCAAAGGAGCATTTGACAATGTCACTCACGAAGCGATATTTCAGGCTCTCAGCGAAATTGGGATTGGGGGACACTTATACAGGTGGATAAGAAGCTACCTCACAGGAAGATCAATTTTTATGTCTACAAAAGAAGGAAACACGCCTACTTACCCGGTGACCCGCGGTGTCCCTCAGGGAGGCGTGCTCAGTCCCATATTATTTAATATCGTTCTCATCCGTCTCGCCAAAATACTGCCCCCAACCATCCAGGCATCTTTCTACGCCGATGATATCTGTATTTGGGCCTCTGGATCTACACGAGTTCAAGCAAAGGCAAGGGTTCAGTCTGCACTAAAGAAAATAACAAATTATTTTAATACCCGTGGACTCGAAATTTCCATTGACAAATCAGCAGCCATTGCGTTCACCCGCCGAAGAATGGACAAATATCCACTTAAGATAGGCAAACGAACAATACCATACGTTAAATGCCACACATTTCTTGGAGTCACCATCGACAGGGGTCTGACCTGGTCACCTCATATTTTGTACTTGCGCAAAAAGCTCGCCAGTTTTAGTGTTCTTACTCGCTTCATCGGTGGAACCACGTGGGGCGCGACAGTAAGATCCCTATTACAGATATATGTGGCCTTATTTGTCGGCTTACTTCGATATAGCGTTCCCATTCTACATGGCACGTGTCAAACCAACATCAAAGCTCTCAGAGCAGTTCAAGCACGTGGCCTCCGTGGCTGTTTGGGCCTGCCAGCTTGCGCCTCGACTCTGGGCACAGTTGCCGAGGCACGCGCCACACCTGTAGAGGTACTAATGATGCAGGAAACATTGAGAGTTCATCTAAGACATACTACTAATCATAGTCATCACTTACTTGTTGATCTTACTTTTAAACGGCCTTACTCAGAGTATTCAAAGGCACTGTCAAAAATGGAGCAATACATCCCTGATGATATAGGCTCGTTTGACCTTCCAACTATACCTCCATGGAGACTCCCTCTCCCCGTTGTGGAACTTGACATTCAAGGCATCAAAAAGAAATCAAATACACCATTGCTAGTGCTTAAGCAACTCACTTTATCCACCATTGCCTGTTTACACGCGTCAAAAACTCACATATATACGGACGGATCATGTGTCAAAAATAGTTCTACCGCAAGCATTGTGATTCCATCGTATGTCACAACAAGAAACTTCAAACTTAGCCACAAGACATCTTCGACAGCGGCTGAACTTGTAGGACTTCATCAAGCCCTTCGATTTATATTGACAAAGCCACCTCAGGCATGGACGGTGTTTACAGATTCTAAGCCTGCACTCCAAAGCATCTGCACATACTTGCGACGAAGTGAAAATGAACAAATTATTTTCAAACTTTTATGCCATCTTCAGAAATGTATTGATAGGAAACACTCAGTTGAGTTCCAGTGGATTCCTGGACACTGCAAGATACCCGGAAATGAAGCTGCGGATGGTGCTGCGACTTCCGCCCATACCTTATTCCCCAACGTCGAAATACCCTACTCCAGGAGCGACGTCACTTCATTGATAAATCTCCACGCCCGAAATGCAACACAAAGTCTCTGGAGGACATCTGCACACCATTACCCTCCTCTATATCTACTGGATCCTGACCTAACATACCGTGTGTCACGTAACCTACCCAAGCGAACTGAAGCTGTTCTACACCGATTACGTCTGGGCGTTTCCTACACACAGGAATTTCTGCACCGAATCGGAAAAACACACAATCCGAACTGTCCGGGGTGTGATTGTGTGGAAACTATATCTCATTTATTATGTGAATGTGCACTTTACGATGCAGAAAGAAAACTCCTAAAGAGCATTCTTTCACATCTAGACGACCGGCCATTTACTACGTCCAAAATACTAGGGGCCTGGGACTCGCCACTTAAAGAGGAGAAGGCCGTAAACGCCCTTCTGCGATTTCTATCAGAAACTCGCCTCGAGTTCTGTTTGTAAAAAGTTATCTCCTGTTCAATATTTGTTGTCGTATAGAGGACTATGCGTTTTATAATTTATGTTAATGTACATGTGCGCAACTGAACTTCGTGCTGGCGTGTGCAAAAACTCGAGTGTTTTGGGTGAACATTGGTGACAATCCAGCACGCACTTTCAGTTTCTTAGTTTTAGTGCCATACTGGAAACTGCGGCATTCTCTTAATTATTGATTCTGCCCTCACAGTGTTAACGTGAGTGCTAGTATGTTACCTTTACCTCCTCTGCTTTTTCTTTCCTCCTTCTTTTATCCTCTCATCCCCTTCCCCAACTCAGAGTAGCCAACCGAGGCAGGCCGCCTTGGTTAACCTCTCTGTTTTCTCCTCCTGCCCTTACCTTCTTCTTCTTCTTCCTCGCTAAACGCCGTTCATTCATAGCGTGTTCATTGCAAATAAACGTCTTCCTATTTATTCTGATGGTTTTCATCATACTCCTCCGAAGCTGTACTTACAACATTATATCGGTACTTTCGAAAATATTGCAACGGCGTTTGTTTTCTGGGAACTATAATGTAACAACCTTTACAAAATCTTCCGGATCCCATGAAACACAATATTTCGTTATGTCACTTTTCGGTCGTCATTATAATGGTGAGGTAAGTACCGTAAATTGCGAAGCAGTTTACTTGACGTCCGCTTCCACTGATGTCTTGGAAGATTGAGTCTACTGAGCGTGCATCCCTGCAGAAGTTTTCATTGAAAGAGTATTGACACGTCAATCAACAATTGATTCCTTCTTGGTAAGATTTATTGCGAAAGCCCGTGACAACCGCTGAACCGCATCTCCCTATATCAGAGAACAATTTATACAAAGCCTGAAATTCTCGCATACATTCGTTTGCTGGGCCACGCTATTGAGCCAGCTGAGCACAGCTGGCAGCGGCGCGAGCAAGGCCACGAGGGGAACGTGATGGTGCTCGAGCCATCCCACCGTGAACCAATGTTTCGGCCACCCCACGGGTGCGTGTCGCCATCTATTGGTTGAACTAACGCCTTGTTCAAGATGGCCGCCGTGGGACCGCAGCCCTAAATACATTTCCAGCGTTGGTTCTCTCTTCACTTCTGTCTTATGGTCAACAAAAGTGAGACGAAGTGAAACAGTATTTCTTAATTTGAACAACATACTGGAAGTCTTGCATGCCCAACCATCCTCCCAAATTCACAATGCATTGGAAGGAAGAAACAACACGTCAGTACCCAATACATTTTTCCCAGCGAGCGAGCATGTGATAATATTGCCACGGAGTAAGGCGAATGGACGATAAATTGTGAACTGAAAGGAAAGGTTTAATCGACGAACTTGTGCCAAACAAAATAAAGAACGAGCGTCCAGACAGCAGAAAAGCGGGCGGGGATTTGGCGGCGTAACAGGAAGACTGACTCGACAAGGTTGCGGGCATCTCCTTATCTAGTGTGCGTCGGCATCGTGAAAATTCGACCCAGAAGGTTCGAGCATCGAGCGTTCGGGGCGAGAATGGTCAGGCACTTTCGTAAACAAGAAACTAGGACGAAATGATAAAAGTTACGCCTTGAGTAAGAATAAACGCGAATCGTCTAGAATAGACGCTTTCAGCGCTCGCCCGATTGAGCCGCCATTGCCGACCTTCTCTTGTTTTACCGAGATGCCAAGCCACTGAAGTGGGCGTTGACGAGTCTCCACAAGGGCTTATGATGGGGAGAAGGACACAGTAGCACTCTAAAGTGGCGATAAACTGTCCTGCTGGGGCAATGATGAAGTGAAGCGAACGGAATAAGAGGGAACAAAACTGAAGGTCGGTTATGGCGGCGTCCATGCACAGCTGCCTGAAAGCGTCTATACCGTGACCGGGAGCTGCACGCTCTGTCCTGCGCGCGGCAATATTCCTATTGCGAGTGGAATCCTCAGCTTAAATTTCGCAGGCAAGACATATAATGTAGCTAGCTCTACTTATATACCCAAAACGCCTCACCCATTACGTTCCGTAAAAGCTTGTCTTAGTTTTCTAGATTTCCTTAATATTATAATAAGAGTAATTACAATAATACAAATTGCAGTGCCACGCGAACGCACTGCGAGAAGACAGAATCCTGCTCATGCAACAAAATCTCGCGCCCCTCGCCGTGCCTCTCTGGTGACGACAGAAACCCAGATAAACATCGAGCTTGAAACCCCGAGAATAACAACTAGGGGTCAGTGACGTTGTCCCATTTAAAGATCCTGTTCATGTCATCTGTCTTGCCATCTTGCCCAACAACCCGAACCGACATGATCGCCACATCGAAGTGTCGAAATCACGCGATGGCTGGTTCCATTCGAACGTAAAGAAGTTGCGTCGACGTAGAGAAAATAGCAGGGACGACGAACTCTCAAGACACTGGAAGGGTGTCACGTGGCGTCTGAGACACAACTCGGGGACGAAAACAAGCCTATCGTCCGTCGTACCCTTTTGGTGTTGTCGTTGTTGTTTCACGTGCGTTAAGTCGGCTACTGTGTTCGGTCATGGCTTCTGAGGATAGTTTTCTTTAAACGTTCGCTGACCTTTAGCAACACTGGCGATTGAGAAGGCTATTCGCGGGTGCCATTTTGCAAAGCGATGGACGGGGAGGAGGGACAGAGAGAGAGAGAGAGAGAGAAAGAAAGGTGACGCAATGGAAGTGGTGACGCGATGTCCGCCTTTTCGTTCTCGCATTACTAGCGTTTAATGGCGTTGGCCGCGGCGTCTGCATTGGGGATTCAGCCGAGGTTTCGCTCCGGCCCGGCTATTATCTCGTCTCTGTCTCGGAGATTGAGTCGAGGCGAGGCGACCGAGACGTGGCCCGCAATCGCGATCATAGCGGAGGGAGCCAGCGGGAGGGAACCCAAAGCCGTCGTACGGTGGCGCTGAAAATCACAATGAAAAAGAAGGGAGTGGTGAAGAAGAAAGTAGAGGAACTGAAGATTTCGTGTGCATGTGTGTTGCTGTATCTGTGTTTGTGAGTGTGAGCCTCTGCTTATGCGCGCGAGGGCGTGCGTGTGGATGTACGTGCGCGTCTCTTTGGGCTAGTGCGTATGTATATGTGTGTGTGCGTGCGTGTGCTAGATCAAGATTGTCAAAAATATTCTCTTGGGGTCATTTTTTTTTGTTCCCTGTATATTTTTACGACGTTGCAAAAGAAACTCTTCTTCATTCCCGTAGACGGGTTGTCTCTGCGTCACGGTGACTGTTTTTGCATATGCTTGAACGTGTGCATTAGCTAGTGGAGAATGGGTTCCTGCGCGTCTCTTTGAACGAGGCTTACTGAGTTTCCATCGCCAGAAGTCCCAGGAAACGAACAGATTGGCATAATTCCAGTTTGGTTGTTTCTTTCTCGTTTGTGGCTTTATTTACGTCATCGTCCATGAACTTGTATATTTTTCACTTGAATTCGCTTAGGCATGCATCTATTTAAGCGAGATGTGCGAACGATGGGTGTTCCCCCAAGACATTCATCGTAGGACGTGACGAGATCTACACAAAAGAAAGAGAGGGAATTCTGTCAATCTGTTTGTTTTCTCCATGCCTGCGACTGAAAATGAATCTCGTTTAAGCTTAACTTTTCTAAATTATTTGCAATGTGGATGGTTGGAAGATACCCCGTATTAGAACAAACTACGGAACCCAGGTGTTAGAATGTAGACAGCAATAATTATTAAATAATTTACGTTAAAAGAAATTTGAATAACGAAAGAAACTTTAAGGCACAGACATTTCGCAAAGAGTGTTTCCTTCTTCAAACACTCAAAGAAGGAAATACTCTTTCTGTAACATCTATGTATTAAGAGAGTGTCTACATCCACGCGCGGGGATGTAGCCAGGTCGGGAGGAGATAGGGCTCCATCCACGCACTGCGTCACTTCCGGCGTACTACGTCACTTCCTGCGTGGACGGAGGCAGTTCTTCTCCGTCTTCTCTCATTTTTTTTCTTGTTTTTTTGGTCAAGGAGTTTGGCCCTTTGTGTATTAGCACGGTCGCGCTTCTGACACGCCTCGAGTTTTGGTTGCCGGGGGTTCGATGGTGAAATACTTGTCCCAGTATTTCCCATCGAATAACCGTGTGGCTGTCGAAGTGCGGGCGTTTAGTGGCATTAGGATCGAGCCTTCCTGCTCGATTTTGATGCTGTCATTTTGCACGTAGGCACAAACAACACCAGCGTTTGTGCCAGCGCGTACATTGACAAGTACCGTCGGCTGGCCGCTCAGATCTTGGAACGCATTCCGACGATGCAGATCGCCTTTTCTTCCGTCCTTCCGAGGCGGGAGAACATGCAGGTTCTCTTCATTGAAGTGTCCGCGTAGTCAGAGTGCCGAGATCCAGGCGGTGAATGATCGGCACAGAGACGTGAACTGGCTCCTGCAGGAGTTCTGCCGCAAGAAGGGCTTCGTGTTCATCGGTGATCTCGTGGACGAGTAGCATCTGTGCATCGGCTACTGTTTTATTTGTCATGGAATAAACTGTTACTGGAATCTTTTACCCAGTTTCCTCGATTGAATGCTCTCAGTATATTTGTTCTTACTGGGCCTAATGCATGTTTTCCCTTCTCTCACAATCTTTGTGAGATTGCGAGCGTGCGCGCAAGTCAAGAACGTATGGAGCGGTGGGCTCGCACTTGTCCCCTTTGATGCACATAAGCTCGCACTAAAACGCCTCGAACCAAGCCAACCACTGTGCAACCACACATACAACGAAGCCTCACTGCCTCGCCTCGGCAGCGATGCACACATGGGTGAAGGCCCCGGAGGCCGCACCCGCACCACCACTTGCTGCACGCCCACACGCACGGCAGAGACGCACGGATGGCACGCACGCCGCCCACACGTGTGTGTGACTCCTGGACAACATAACTATAAGGATATCTATTGATACTATTTTTATGACGCATGATATTTGCTATTAGTCTTAGAAAACAGTAAAAAAAGATAAATTGTCTAAAAATTTGTAAGGTCACGTGACATATTAACTTTATTACATCAATAAAATCTAACCTCTTTATTTTTATATCCTATATTTACTCATGAGAAAGCATAATATGTACATAAAAACAAATTCTGTCGTTATATTATAAGTCACGTGACCTTTTGCGTGGATGGAGCCTTATCTCCTCCCGACGTGGCTACGTCCCCGCGCGTGGATGTAGCCTCGGCCA
>JAZHYW010001456.1:0-48352 GCA_037355805.1 Ixodes ricinus | reverse complement strand
CAATACACAGATTACGCATACTACAAGCATCAGGTGAACATACATTGAGCACATGCACATACAAGGCAGATACAAACATTCATACAACGGCGCACAACACGAACACTACAGCCGAGCTCTGCGTTTCCGTCTTTTATACTGGTCGTTTTGAACGTACGGAATTTCTCGGTGACTGAATAAGCAAAAAATATTCCCAGCATGTTGATTTTTTTCCAGCAATGTCATACCTCTGAGAGTATTTTGAATGGCTCAGGGGATGAATCTCTTATGAAAAAGCAAGCGCTCGATCATGCCGCAATTATTTGAAAGCCAATAAATCAAGCCGCTCCAATGCGGTTCGAAGCCACGAGTTTGTTTCCGCACGGCTCGTCGTAGCCTGCATTTCTATTGTAGTGTTTGTTTTTATATTTGTGCTGTTCGCGCAAGGCTGCATTGTTGTCAGAAGACAGGACAGCGTCTGTCCTGTCTTCTGTTTTCTTCAACAGCTTCCCAACGTTGTTCGCTGATTTTATCATGTGTAACCAGTACCAACTAGCCCAGCTTACCACCCTTCTTGAATTAATCTCTTTAGAGCGGATATTCACTCAGCTGGAAGCGATGCTTCACGGGCTGAGAAATCGCTTTTCGATCAACTTGAATGCAGTCAATGCCGCGACTTGTGCCAGGTGTTAAGTGTACGGAGCTACGCCGTGGTGTGCTCGAGAGCTCCTAGCGCTCATCCCAGCGCGCCACTTGGAGGGCAGTTTCTCCAGGAACCGTAGTATATTTAAACAGCAAAATAAAGGGTAACTTTTTTTTCGATTTTACCTATTCATTTTTAATGCTAAAATTCGACATTCTAAATATACGCACTTTCCGTCACGATTTCGTACTGTTCAGTCCTTTTCCCAGAGCGCAATCGCTCTCGGGGACGAGACAACCGACAGTCACATTGGCCACTGTACGATAGGAGCTTACTGTTCAGACCAGCATTCCAACATGACTATCCGCACTCCGCACGTCAATCGATTGCACCTAATCCCTCAAGTGGTATTAAACTTTTTAATGTAAAGCGCAATGTCAACCTGCGACACCCCGCCCCCTCCGATCACGGCCCGACCAGCGGCATCAATGCCCGACAGTTTACGTCATCTCATCTTGTTGTTACACCACTGATACGCAGAACACACGGTCACATCGGCGATAATTCCAGTCTTCTGTTCACAACCCACAACACTGCCATCACGATGTTGCGGCTATGTTGCTGACACGCACAAATACAAAACCACGTTGAACGCCGGCTGCACTCGGCATCGGAAAACAGAACCGAACTCAGCACGGAAGGTACCCAGGCAGCCGGCAGCAAAACCGGCCTGTCTTGGACGCAGTTCCTGCGATTTCCATAACGTCGAAAACGTCGACACATTTCCGCGTGGTTTCGCAACTGTAAGCTCTGCGTGAGTCCCGCCACAGTTTATCATATACAGTTTGCCCACTGCAGAATAAGCTTGTGGTAATCGGGAGACGTGGTGTAGAGAGTATTTTTGCATGCAGCGCTCTTCACCACATATCGCGAACTAAACCACTTTTTATGTTTCTGTTTTGTTGTTTTGCTTTCAAAGATGACGGCCCCCATGGTATTTTGGTTTCCCTGTTCTTCGCGTTCTCGCGTTGCATATTGCTTTATTTGAAGCGCCCGTCAACGGTGACAGGACACCATTTCCAGGCGGTCGCATTAAGACAAGAAAGCATTTTTTTACGGAGGGGACTGTTTATTGGATCTCTGCATGGCATAATTCAATCAAAGAGTCGCAAACTTAGCACATAATGCAGCCATAGAACAAAGTTTGCACGGATGCCGGTCAATTTGCAAACATGAAACAAAGCCGACAACACGTCTTTTTCTTTTTGCGGAGTATTGGCATGTCATGACAGAAATATTCTGGATGGCAGCTTTTAGGGCAACTGTGAAACGCGATGATCGAGCACACAGCTTAGTGAAACACATTTTGACAGGTCACAAGGACATCAAGAGGCGTGAAAAATAGAGCACATCAAATCATATAGTATGTACTGCACAAGTAAACAATACAAACTCGAAACTGCACGCACACAGCATTATCTACAGCAATTAAGAAATTCTACAGAATTGAAAGTATCTGACTGTTCTCCGTGTCGTAAGTTCTGTTGCTTCAATAAAGCACAGGCTTTTAGAGCGCTCAGAGCTCTTTTACTGATCAAGGGAATGGCGCATATGACGAGTCGTACAAGGTTTCTTAAATGATAAAATTCTCTGTTTTAGCTTTGTGCGTATTAATACCATGAACAGAACAGAACAAATGTGAGAGAGTTTAAACAGCAACATCCCCATGTGCTTTTTTATTTTTAGCTGATGTGAAGAATTAATTATTTTCGAACACCAATTGACAAGGAGACGTAGTGCCGTTTTCAACGCAGATTCACCGAGGAATTTGTTTTTTCTAGCACGATTTGAATTAGGGTTTGTACCTACCAGATCGATCACATATGTTTGCACTAGTTGGGTGCCCTTATTTCAAGGGCACTACTTGAGAACACATTAAAACGAACGCGATCAGTAAATTCTAAATCGAAACTTGCGACGCCGGAGTACGCTCAGCGATTTCTTCAGTTTCGTTTGGGCTGCATGAGTTTCGAGCCTCTCTCTACATGTGCCAAGCCGCGGTTACTTTGTTGTTCATGATTCCGAATAGAAAGACGATTCAGCACTAGCTTTATTGATGCAAGGAGGAAAATCAGCACCTCACAAAACTTAATATTATACAAACGTTTATACGAGTCTGTGTAACGGCGAGTTCCTCAGCGATATTTAGCCACGGAAACAACGACTTTCAGAGAAGCGAAGTATAAAATATAACACAATGCTATTTGCAATAACAAAAGTTAGAATATACAACTTACCAGCTTCTCAGCGGGTGCTATATTATCAGCTTCGAATGGTTCGAATTTAAACGCCAAAAACGCAAGTGTACCAAGTGTACTCCGCAATCTCCGCAGCAGCCTGGCAGCAGCCCGTCGCCCGGCGCCTCGATGGCCTCGACTCCTCACATTGGTCGTAACCCTGGGTAACCGTGTAACGGTTTTCGGTCAAGCATTCTTTTATTCCTTCCCGAAAAAATCGGGTCTCTTATGTTTTTTACAAATTAGCATTACTGGTGTATTTTTTTATTTTATAACGATTCCTTTTACACGGCGTTCTGTAACAAAAATCAGAAACATAAAAGTGTTTAGTTCGCGATATGTGGTGAGGGCGCTGCCTAACACACGATTACCGGAAGGGGCCTTGAGTGGGACCACTGTATGCTTATTCACTGTGAGTCCCGCAATCCGGAGACGGCCATTTTACCCAGTGTATGTGGCACTGCTGGCACTGCTCGGGAACTTCGCTGTTTCTAGCGGCTTCGTTTGCTCGTTTGATGAAATTAGTGATAAAAACGTCAATGCAACTGAAATGTTCTGCACGTTTGGACCAGAAGACGGAATTACAGGCGGCCTCGCTGCCGCTGAAGCTCAATCAACTCAACAGCATTTATGAAACAACGTGCGCGACCTGCTCGAAAAACGAAACCGAAAGAAGATGAGTGGGAAGGCGAAAGCTTTCTCCCGTCTGCCTGGAGAAGGAGAAAACGTTTCGTTCCTCCCTTTTTCTCGTGTCCGCTTGAGGGCACGTCAGTAGAAGGGAGGAAGACGCGCCGTTGCTACTTTTTTCCTCAATTTTTTCTTAGAGTGTACTGCGCACTCACAGCACCCTAATAAAAAGGTGCACAATGGAATCACACCCTAATGCAAGGGTGTTCTGAATAAACACCGTCCTTTGGGGTGTTAGGAATAACACCGCTTTTTAAGGGCGTTTCGCTACACAATAATTAGTTATAGGACAAGCCATTTACACCTTCAAGGATGTAAGGAAGGAGTTCCACGACATGGAACTCCTGAAGTTTGGTTCAGCGACAACGGACCACAATTCCAGAGAATTGTTGGAAGTGAGTTTTGCCAGTTAGCACAAAAATTAGATTTCGAACATAAAACGCCCCGTCAAAGATATCCGCAGAGTAACGGACTTGTGGGAGTTGCTGTCGGGATTATTATGAAAAGCCTTAAGAAGACATCAGACAGCTCCACCGCGTTGTAGCCTTATCGTGCAACACCATTAGGCAATGGATATGGTCCCGCCGAGTTGGTTATGTGCCGCAAGTTGAGAACGTCACTGCCAACGGTTTCTTCTAGTTTGGAACCGAGCCTTGTGGCTCCCCAACGACACCGAAAATGGGGGAAGATAAGAATAGATTGACAAAAGGTCAACTATGACAGACGACGTTGTCTACGACAGCTCAAACGACTGAGAAGAGGTGACGTTTTCTGGGTTACCGGTCAACGAAAATGAGGAATTGTACGGTGTCCAATTGAGAGTCCGAGATAGTACTTAGTGTACACCGACGCAACTACGATTCAAAGAAACAACTTCCATCTGACACCGATGCCAGAGACTGAAGCCATGAAAGAAACTTTGGTACCCGACATCGGATCAACTGCGTTCACTACACGCAGTGGAAGACGAGTGAAACCTGTATATATACTTCAGTTTTAAAAGGGGGAGATGTGCTGTTGGGCTTTGAGGGTACAGGAGGAAGTCGGAGCATTGTAAATAAACGTGGCGTTCTTAGACGAACCTGCCGGGAGCTCTGAGTTAGTAACGACGAGCAACACAGAAAGTACCAAGTTTACATTTATGATTATCCCCGTAACCGCGGAACTACGTGCAGTCCCGCAGATCCCCACACTTTTCGAATGAACCGGATCCGGAGCAACATCTTCTTCCCTCATATGGTCTCCCATTTCTGGCAAATTTACGCTGTGTGAGAAAGGAACCGAAAACAATCCAGTCATCGCCACAGGGAGCGCACACGCGCATGAGATGGGTCGACGACCTTAAGCCTTTCGTCCCACACCGTTTCCACTGCTCTCGTGTGTGTTTGGTTTGTGTTCTCTTGATACTACGGCATTTACGTGGATTCGCGGAACACGTCCTGCTACGGTGTGAGTGACATGTGTGGCAACTAGTCAACGATGACACTGGTCGATTATCGATAGACACTCATTCGTTAAGGCTGCGGTCCCACGGCGGCCATGGCATATGACGCTTTCCGCGCGTTTTTGAAATGCGATTGTGGCGTGTTCAAGCTTGCTAAAATTATGTGTTATATGTCATCTTGTAGTGTACAACATTATCTTCCTTTTGATGTATGATTTGTTTTCCTAATGCAAAAAGCTAATTCAGTGGGCACCCGCGAATATTGGCCTTTTCGGCAAAACATGGTTTCGTAATACAGTGGTGCAGGGTTCACTATTGAAGCAATTTCTTTCAAATCTTAGAATGTTATAGAAAACGAGTGCGTTCATTGTCTACAGAAGCCCTTTTTTAGTTTTTTAGTTTATTTTGACAGATATTTAATTTAGAAACACTGTCTTCGCGGAAGCACATTCAGTCGCGAATATTTTGGCACCTACCCGGTCATTTTATATGAAACTTTTTACATGTGCTTGCAATTACAGTCGAAAGAGCTACGCTAAATTTCATTGTAATATGACCTAAACCTTTTTCGGAATGCTCACGTGAAAATTGACAAAAACAGTCAATTTTGGGAAACCTCACTTAGTAGTACAGATGTACAGCTCTTAGGGATGGGCATAGTTGAATAAAATTGTAGGCCCGCAAAGAAGAACATATTCTGCTTTGCATACAGAGGCCCTTTTTCTAAATTTCAACTTGGATTGTTTATAAAAAAAGTTTGAATATAGGCCAAATCACGAATTTGTTGATAGTCAAAAACGAGTATTTGGACCCCTTTTGGCAGACATTTAGGCATATATCTTTAGTACAAAATAGAGTTTACTGTCCCAGATCCTCATTATCAGCTCATACTTTCGATGATCGTGCCTGAATATTAAATAAATCATAAAAAAGACAGGAATTGTAAATTGGAGGTCGTGTTGCGCCCTCTCTGTGATGGCGGTCGAAACATGACTATGCGAAGTTCAGGAATACATCAAGGATGGCGCTGCTTGCAGCTGCGGTTGCCAGCTTCGGAAACTGGTTGAACACTTGGTTTCGCGCAAAAAAAAGAGTGCATAGAAAACCCGGCCTTGTAGAATGTGCTTAATTATTACATATAATACGGTACTTTTTGCTGATATAGCGTTTAGGAGGATTTTACGGTCGCTGTTTGTATTGTCAAATTATTTTTTATGCGCGGTTCCGCCGGTGCACACTCTGCTGAATACAATCGTTTCCGCGATCGATATCGACATTTCAAATCGCCCAAAATTGCCAATTCCGTGTCGATACGTGCGTGCACGTGACCCACGTGGTTTTGGTGCGTGTTCGCGTACACGTGTTTGCGGCGTCGTCCTTCGGTTGCTGCGAGTTTTCGTGTATTTTTTGTACACTGCTTGCTTTCGTGTGCGCATCCCTCTCATTCTTGTAACTATCCCTGCTTTGTTTGTGTGCCTGGCATGAAGTGTATGTCTGTCTTTTTCTTTTCGTTCGCTGACTAAGTTCGCATCCCTCTCATTCTTGTAACTATCCCTGCTTTGTTTGTGTGCCTGGCATGAAGTGTATGTCTGTCTTTTTCTTTTCGTTCGCTGACTAAGCTCGTGTAAGCATCCTTCCTGCTGGCTGCAGTTCGTGTTTGCGTCTTGTCTGTGTCGCTTTGATTACAGTTCAGGTCGCCTGTTTATGGGGGCGGAAAGCGGTGGACGTCGCGCCGGCACAAGACGCCCAACTTTCGACAACGTGGAAAGCCGCGGAGAATCAGGTGGGTGGCACGTACTATTATAGGATATTGGTGTTTCATGATCCTTTGCATGCATAGTAAAACTAGTCCATCTCTTTATGCCTTGTACCTACGTCACATGATGACGTCGAACACCGGTATCCACCATGCTGGTGGTTGTCTCGACGGCCCTTCGCAGCGAGAGCAATGGTAAACTGCGCCGCGCTCGGCTGTAGCAATTACACCATACCCCGACGATCGTCCGATCGTTTCGTCGCCATATCCCGCGAGACAGAGTAGCCGTCAGGTTAGAGAAAGTAGCAGCAGCAGAAAAGGGATGCGGCCGCGGATTATCAAGTTTGCGGGACGCATTTCAGAGCGCGAGCGACGGCACTTTTCTACCGTTGTTTACGTTCGCGCACGCCTTTGCATCGGCTTTTGCTCGTTCGTGGTGTATATGGCCTTTGGCCTTCGTTGCATAAAACCGTTTCCACGCTTCGAGCGCGCCTTTGGGGCTCCCTGCCGAGTGTCGCGCCGCGAGCCCGGCCAGACGGATCGGTCGGCGGCGCCTCCCGCGTGCAAGCTCACCGAGACGCCGCCGCCGTGTGTCATCGGTTTGAGCCGTCCGCGAGACGGTAACCTTTGCAAGGAGCAAAAGTATGCAGGCGAGCCTGTTAGGAAACATCATAATATAAACCCTGAGATAACGAGAGTTGTCTTGTCCGTTATTTCAATTACCCTTGTCTCAGGGTTTAGATTATGACAGTAACATTGCGTTGTTCACCAGTATTTCGCAAAATCGGAACCATTTTTCTACAAGAGACACCTAGAGCCGCGCGTCAAATTAAAAGGAGCGTTTTTTTTAGTTTTTTTAGCGGCGTGGCAATTTTGCATCAAAATTTTGTCGGTGACATTTTGAAACCTTCTGCTCGCAGCGCAATCTCACCAATGCCGAAAAATTCCGCACGTACTGGATAAACGTCATGATCCTATGCTCAGCACGTTTTTCCAAGTTTACGTGTAACACAACTAGGTACCTTTGTTGAAAATATGGTGCATGTTAGCTCATGTTCGGGCCGTCAGCAGCATTCTACGCCTTGGTAAGCACATCCGCGCGGTGTGAAGTCAACCACCAGTATGGTGTGGGGCCCCCTACTTCCCTGGCGTGACGTCACTTGCACGGCGTTTCTGAACATAGCTTACGAGGAAAATACTCCCCAAAAAGTTGATTATTTAAATATTTCGCGCAACCAAACCATCCAGATTCAATGAGTTCGAACATCGCAAACATTCAAAATGTTGGAATTTTTACATTCGGAGCTAGAAAGTTCAAAATAATTTTAATCCTCGTTAAAAAAAAAAGAAAAAAAAACGCAATTGACAAATTCTGATTTTTAGAATTGTGTAAAGCTCCGAACTTCACGAATTAGCCAAGGCGATGTCGAAAATTGCTAACTTCGCTAATTCAATCCTAGGCGCTGGTCGAAAGTTGCGAAGTTGGTGAATTCGTTCAAAAAATTAAAACCCTTGCGAACTCGTACATTGGGGGGACGACCACCACTGACTAGCCATGTATGGATGCATGATTGTTGTCAGGCTATTCTAACGTCATGTTCATTTTCAGTGTTTTGACGTCAACGTTGGACCTCACGGAAAATGGTGCTCCTCCGGAATCCGATCCCTGCGGTAGTTTGACAGTGCTTGAAAAAGGGCCCGTGTTGGAATCTGCTGCGTCCAGTGCGTCGGTTACATCGAGCCCCTCTCACCCTTTGCTAGTGGACAACAGTGGTACCTCACCAGGATTCATCCAAGGGGGCCTGCAGTGGAATCCTGTGGTTCAGAATGGGGACCAGATGAAGAGCTACCTGACCTCATAATCGTTGATGCGTCGGTGCCAGCTCCTGCACCTGAAACGGCCACGATTTCGGGAAGGAGGATTATATCTCCAGATCACTTCATTCGAGCAATACGTGATCTTGACGGGCATGAGTGTCCATCATCCGTTGCAGGGAAGTTTGTCTACAAATGTGAAAGACAAGTGGGACTCTGGTCAGAATTCAAATTCACCTGTGATGAATGCCATCAAGTGAGGACTGTCACCACCGACCCAATTGTCGAGCCAACATCTCTCAAGGACAAGACCAAACTTGGTGTTAATGATAGTGCTGTGTGGGGCTTCACAAGCATCGGATCCGGTTACGCCAATCTTGATGAGGTGTTATCTGTCTTGGGAATACCTTCAATGAGCAAGGGTGCCTACAGCAGGCGTGAAGAATCTCTCGGCAAGGTAACTAACTACCCTGCTACTGATTACTACCCACCATATCCAGTACGCATGGGTTTACAACTCTAATTAGAGCAGGGCCTCAGGAAATTGGGAATCACCCTCCTAACTTCAGGAAAAATGTTTTCAGTAGAATTGTGTTTCACCTTTCTACAATATAGCAGGACCACTACAAGAAGTACAGGGATAATCGAAAGTAGTGGGTGAAGGAATGATGTTCTCGTTACTGTACAAGCAAATGAATCTTTTTGTCAGGGAACAATTATCAAAAGCACCTTGATAATATTATTTGCTTTACACAGCAGCAAATCTTATGCAACGAGGCTTCAATTATCTAGTAGCCATCTAGTGGGCCTAAAAGTTTTGAAAATCTTGTGTCTGAAACATATTTTGTGTTCGAATGGCCAGCACCACCGCTATCCTGGGTATTTAGTATGAAATTGTGAGAACCATATAAACAAGGCTTGACTAGATGTGTTTGTCTGCTCGCAAAAACTGTGCTCAGCGGTCCTTTTTTTTTTTTTTCAGAAGTGGCAAGAACTTCTCTATGATGATATGCTCCAGGCAGGCAAGGAGGAGAAGCGTCTTGCTGAGGAAGCTGGCCACATCTGCGAAGATGGAACACCCTACATCACTGTTGTTGTTGATGGGGGATGGTCTCACCGAAGCCATGGCCACAGGTACTCTGCCAACTCTGGCCTTGCAGTGATTATTGGTGCAAGAACAAAGAAATTACTGTACCTAGGTGTAAAGAACAAGGCTTGTTCAACATGCGACTTCTACAGCAGAAATGAACTTCCAGCAAAGGAGCATGTGTGCTACAAGAACTGGGACAAGAGCTCCTCAGCCATGGAGTCAGAAATTATTGTGCAAGGATTTCAGCAAAGTGAACAGATGCATGGGGTACAGTACCGCATTTTTATTGGAGATGGGGACTCTTCAGTGCACCAGCAGGTTTTGTCTCGGGTCGACTATGGGGCGACTATAGAGAAGCGAGAATGCGCCAATCATGTGGTCAAGTGCTACACCTCACGTCTCTATGGTGTAGCCAAGGCAAACAAAGGCAATTCCCGACACCTGAGCGGTCCAAGGATTAAACGTATCAAAAATGGAGCACGAAGAGCAATTGCCCACTATGCCAAAGAACTCAAAACCTTCGAAGGAACTGAAACTGAAAAGAAGCAGAAACAAAGGGAACTTACAAAGGAACTTGCTGAAGATTTGATCAATGGTCCGAGGCATGTGTTTGGATCGCATAAAAATTGCAAAGCATACTTCTGTGACAAGTCCAAGGGGGACAACGTCTTCGACCAGATACCCGATGTTCTCAGAATTCAGATACTCGCTGCTGCTAATGGAATTTCAGACAAGTCTTCTCGTCTCATCACTGATGACACAAGCAACCTCGCAGAGACGGTTATGTCTCTTGTTGCAAAAATGTCGGGGGGAAACAAGTGAACAGAGGTCAAAAAGGCTCCTACCAACATCGTTGTCATGGAGCAGGACTTAGTTTCCAATCTGGGAGTCAGTGGCATTATGATGCTAAAAAGAAAATGACAATGAAGAGCCCATCTGCACCACTGAAAGCATACACACAGAAAATGTCCAAACTGCGGGATGCCAGAGTGCTCAGAAAGAGACGATTAGCTGAAGAATTTTCTCAGCTGGGACCAAAACCTAAGAAGCCCATGCCCAAAGGGACAGCTCAACACTATGGACCAGCCTGTGAGAAGCCTGATATGCCATCTGAATTGTTCAGGGAGAAGCTAGACCTCACTCTCAAGAGCTTCCAAGTGAGTGAAGCTCGACGCAGTGAACTTGAAGTAGCAACAAGGGGGCAATCTACCAATGCTAGGTGGCATGCTGAAAGGAAGATGCGGCTCACAGCATCATACTTTGGCAAGGTCTGCAGACGGAAGGACTCTACTCGATGTGCGCCAGATGTCAGAACGATTCTGTGTGGGGGAGTTTCACGAGTGCAGCTATGCAATATGGTATTTTGAATGAGCCGGTTGCACTTGAGCTCTACCGCGAGAGGAGAGGGGTTACTGTGCAGCCATGTGGAATGTTCATAGATCTAATCCATGGATTCCTTGCAGCATCGCCTGATGGTTTGATCGGCACTGATGGCATTGCAGAAGTGAAGTGTCCAGAGTCTATGAGGAAGGAGACAGCAAAAAAGGCGGCAGCGAAATACAATAGCCGTAAGCATGAGGGAACAGATCCAAAACTCTCAAGAACACATTTCTTCTACTATCAAATCCAGGGACAACTTCACATCACAGGCCGCAAATTTTGTGACTTCATAGTCTACACTGAAAACGATATCGATGTCCAAAGAATAGAGAGAGATGAGGAATTCTGGCAGACGGAAATGGAACCGTTCCTAACCAGGTTTTATAAGGAGTGTGTCCTCCCTGAAATAGTTGACCCTCGCCTTGAAAGAAGCATGAAGATCCGAGATCCACCTTACATTCTCGATGCTATTGCTGAGAAGGAAGGGAAATCGAAAAAAAGGAAACGCTCCGAATCATAGGCCTACCAGTATTTCAGTGAAGTCCTAATCACACTTCTCTTCCATCCATCCTTTCCCCATTTAAACCCGTCTCGTCACTTTGTTTTTCCTGCCTGATTGAACCTTTCTCTCAAGGAAGTTGTGCCTTTTCAGGTTTACCCGAGCTACCTTCTAGCTTCCTCTAGCACTCCCAAAGCATTCTTGCCCCCATTTCAACCGTCTCGTCACTTTGTTTTTGTTGCCTGATTGATCCTCTCTCTCAAGGAAGTTAGTTGTGCCTTTCCGGGTTTACCCGAGCTGCCTTCTAGATTCCTCTAGTACCCCCAAAGCATTCCTGTCCCCATTTCAACCGTCTCGTCACTTTGTTTTTGTTGCCTGATTGATCCTCTCTCCCAAGGAAGTTAGTTGTGCCTTTCCGGGTTTACCCGAGCTGCCTTCTAGCTTCCTCTAGCACCCCCAAAGCATTCCTGTCCCCATTTCAACCGCTCTCGTCACTTTGTTTTTGTTGCCTGATTGATCCTCTCTCCCAAGGAAGTTAGTTGTGCCTTTCCGGGTTTACCCGAGCTGCCTTCTAGCTTCCTCTAGCACCCCCAAAGCATTCCTGTCCCCATTTCAACCGTCTCGTCACTTTGTTTTTGTTGCCTGATTGATCCTCTCTCCCAAGGAAGTTAGTTGTGCCTTTCCGGGTTTACCCGAGCTGCCTTCTAGCTTCCTCTAGCACTCCCAAAGCATTCCTGTCCCCATTTCAACCGTCTCGTCACTTTGTTTTTGTTGCCTGATTGATCCTCTCTCCCAAGGAAGTTAGTTGTGCCTTTCCGGGTTTACCCGAGCTGCCTTCTAGCTTCCTCTAGCACCCCCAAAGCATTCCTGTCCCCATTTCAACCGTCTCGTCACTTTGTTTTTGTTGCCTGATTGATCCTCTCTCCCAAGGAAGTTAGTTGTGCCTTTCCGGGTTTACCCGAGCTGCCTTCTAGCTTCCTCTAGCACCCCCAAAGCATTCCTGTCCCCATTTCAACCGTCTCGTCACTTTGTTTTTGTTGCCTGATTGATCCTCTCTCCCAAGGAAGTTAGTTGTGCCTTTCCGGGTTTACCCGAGCTGCCTTCTAGCTTCCTCTAGCACCCCCAAAGCATTCCTGTCCCCATTTCAACCGTCTCGTCACTTTGTTTTTGTTGCCTGATTGATCCTCTCTCCCAAGGAAGTTAGTTGTGCCTTTCCGGGTTTACCCGAGCTGCCTTCTAGCTTCCTCTAGCACCCCCAAAGCATTCCTGTCCCCATTTCAACCGTCTCGTCACTTTGTTTTTGTTGCCTGATTGATCCTCTCTCCCAAGGAAGTTAGTTGTGCCTTTCCGGGTTTACCCGAAGCTGCCTTCTAGCTTCCTCTAGCACCCCAAAGCATTCCTGTCCCCATTTCAACCGTCTCGTCACTTTGTTTTTTGTTGCCTGATTGATCCTCTCTCCCAAGGAAGTTAGTTGTGCCTTTCCGGGTTTACCCGAGCTGCCTTCTAGCTTCCTCTAGCCTCACTCCCAAGACTGCACTCTAACTCGGTGTTCCACCGATGTTCTTAGACCGTGCTCTGTCACTTTGTTTTTGTTGCCTGATTGATCCTCTCTCCCAAGGAAGTTAGTTGTGCCTTTCCGGGTTTACCCGAGCTGCCTTCTAGCTTCCTCTAGCACCCCCAAAGCATTCCTGTCCCCATTTCAACCGTCTCGTCACTTTGTTTTTGTTGCCTGATTGATCCTCTCTCCCAAGGAAGTTAGTTGTGCCTTTCCGGGTTTACCCGAGCTGCCTTCTAGCTTCCTCTAGCACCCCCAAAGCATTCCTGTCCCCATTTCAACCGTCTCGTCACTTTGTTTTTGTTGCCTGATTGATCCTCTCTCCCAAGGAAGTTAGTTGTGCCTTTCCGGGTTTACCCGAGCTGCCTTCTAGCTTCCTCTAGCACCCCCAAAGCATTCCTGTCCCCATTTCAACCGTCTCGTCACTTTGTTTTTGTTGCCTGATTGATCCTCTCTCCCAAGGAAGTTAGTTGTGCCTTTCCGGGTTTACCCGAGCTGCCTTCTAGCTTCCTCTAGCACTCCCAAAGCATTCCTGTCCCCATTTCAACCGTCTCGTCACTTTGTTTTTCCTGCCTGATTGAACCTCTCTCTCAAGGAAATTATTTGTGCCCTTCCAAGTTTACCCAAGCTGCCTTCTGGCTTCCTCTTGCTAATGAGAATCATGGAACTTGTTCAAGTGTTACACAGTAACCCCCGATATCTAACTCTTGGCGGAGCCTGACCGCTAGAGAGCGCGTCTCCCAGGTGGCGGATAGGGAGGATTCTAAGTGGGAATGGCACAAGTGCCCGTGGACCAACAGGCTGTAATCAGGGTGATCAGTTATGTGTTGCTTCTAACTACGGATGTGTTTTTTCTGTTGTTTTGAATAAACGTCATAACCCTTCATATTTTCTCTTGTGTCATCTCTGTCAACAGCTATCTAGTGTCTGCATGAGTCCTATCAACTTCAATCAGAATGTAAATGTATGCACGTGCTTACTGAAGTTGATTTCACTACTTCACGCTGTGGTAATGCGCTGATCTACCGGCTGGACGGCGCTGGCAGGATATTTTTAAAAATTTTCGAGAATGTACTTGCGTGCCCAAAACTATGATAGAATGGAAGTGAATATTGGGATGCCTGCAGGCATAGTGGCTCTAAATACGAATTGCTAGGAATGCCCTCCGATTTGCTGGTTCTATGCCAGATGCTGCAGTACGTGATTCTGGCCACCCGAATGTGTTTTAGTTTTGAACAAACAATAGAATCCAGCTGATATTTTTCTTGTTATCTTTACTCCCGAAAAAATATCTAGTGTTTGCAGGAATTCCGTCATAAATACTACACAAATGCCGAGTGCTGTAATGCAGAGATTTGAATGAAATTGTGTGTTGTCACGATCAAGATATGAGGCAAACTACCACTATTATCTCTCACACACGAAAAAAGAAACTCTCCTGAGGTCGCATACAAACGAGAACCATCCCGCAACGCTCCTTGCAACTGAATCCAGGACTGCAGGCAAACCTAGCGCGGCTTCTTTGCGGGCAGTGTGGAAAAAGTGAAACAGTATGGTGTGAAAAGACCTTTACTATGATGGCGAATTCTACTCGTCATTTTGGAGCAATGGCGAGATGGAGCTGTCATGGATTGCCTGTCGGAGCACTGAATCCGCCAGTACGGAGTTTTAGAATAGCGTCGTCGCCACTGCGCATGCTCCAAACGCAAACCAGGTTTTGCGCTTTGCGTGCGCTATTTCTCGGTAATAGCGTGCGTACGCAACGAGTCTGCGCTTCTCCAAGGACGATTCGTGATGAGAAGTTGGCTAAAGCCAAGACGAGCAGAGTAAAAAATGCCCTAGTGAAAACCAACCTGTTCACCGGCAACCGGGAGAGGTCGAGCCGGCGGACATTAGAGCACTATGTAGCTCCTACGGAGCAGAGTAGCGCTATCCTTTGAACCCCGTGTTTTGCCGACAGAGCGGCTCGGCGCGAGTCACGTGGTACTCAGGGTTCCAGGCAGCGGCCCGCCCTATGGGAGAATACATAGAGATCGACACAGCACGGCTGATTAAAAAATAAACGGCGAGTTCACACTTTTCAAAACTAGTCTGTCGTGAAGTTAGTAAAGCACTAAACACTTTATCAAAGTTTTAATAATATCGGATGCGTGTGCAAATTTTCAGAAGGCAATTTCCAAGGCAATGGCGTTTGAAGCAGACGATTTTTATTCGCAGCGGAGATGAGCTTTTTGGGTTGGCCGGAGCGGGTCACGTGAACGCTGTGACGTCGCCGCGTCGTCTGCTGCATGTTGCCGCTCATGCAATTTTTTTAGAAGAATTACGTCCCTACTTGGCACGCAACTCAGCGCAAATTATTCTAAAATGTTCCTTTACTATGTCAACAACTGTTGACGTTCCGTACATCCCCACAATATCGAAGAAACAACCATTTTCTCACGTTCCCCCTGCATTTCTGACCGGAGTTGGAACCTCCGGTTGTTCGCCGCTAGTCGCCGAGAGATTGCGTTACCTGGGCACGATTATTTTCGAACGCGTACTACATTCTGAAAGATGGAGGTAATCGCAACGGTGAGAAGGAACAATGCACTGTGTTTTCGGAGTTGTCTCAAAAGATCGCAACTCAAAGCAGAAATAACATCTCATACAGCCAGTCTTGTACGCGTTACTGAAAAAAGAATTGCCGATTACAATTACAATTACTTTAGTGAAAAATGTGACTGATTACGAAGATTCGCCCTCTAAGGGACGTGCCTCCGTCGCTGCACCCGATGACTAGATGTTTCGAGAAATGTCAAGTTTGTGTTTTTTTGTTTTTTTTAGGTCTCGTATCTTCAGAAGCTACATTAAAAAAAATGAAAATGAAAAGAATAATGGGAAACAAAAATAAAGTTTTTTTTTCTTATTAGTTCCGCTACTCCGTTGAAAAGCGAAGTCTAATAAATTAAAATTAGTATTATAACACTGCTGTCCTCGCCTATTATTTATACTTGTCAACCAGGCGGTGTTCGATGAAACAGCTCCGATGAAATGTCCGGACCCAGTAATACCTCACAGCCACTCGTGATCAGAGGTCCCAACACATCTGGCAAATTGAATGTAACGTTACCACTATACAGAGGCAACAACATCACTTCCGTTATGAATATTATTATTGTTCGTACTATTATCACGGTTATAGCTATTACAAACACTCTAAATTCACTACGTTAAAAGCCACCATCTTGTTGTAGGATTTTTTTTTATTGTGCCCATTTCGTTTACACTAGATCTTACTGGTGTTTCATCGTAATTCTGGCATTGAAAGAACTTTTGCTGCCGATCCTACCATTTTTTTTTTACCCTTTCGCAGCAAAGGGATATTATGATGCGCATTACACACGAAATAAGAATGTAGCCACACCGTCCCAATCTCAAACTACAGCACAATGGCCTAACACAGGTGTAGTGCAGCAGTACGATGAGCAGGTTTGTATTTTCTAAAACCCCATGAAGCTATCCGGTGGTAAAAATAAAAGAACCGGCCATGGCCAGTGCGTACAAGAAAAGGCAGTAGTGACAGGAAGCGCAGGGCGTCTCTTTCTGTAAGGCCGGCACCCAGGGCGCACTCATATGTACCCTGTTGCTCTCACGAAGTCGGGAGACGTTGACGCATTATCGAAGGTGTACCCTTTTTCACACATAGGCGTGCAACGCTGGAGAATGGGGGCGCGTGGTTTTGGAAAGCGCTTTCTACCATTTCTACGCGCGAGTGCTCCTGCAACCCAAGCATTGTGAACAGTTACGCACTCTCGCCCGTGCCTTTGCCAGCCCTGCACACAAGTTGTACAACTTCGAAAAAGCATAGTTCAAAATTGGCGGTCCTCCTTTTCCATACCGCTGCAAAACCCCATCTCGCTCAAATCACTTGGCAGCTGGACAAGTTGGGGCAGGGGGCCTTCAGTTGAGGATTATCCGGTACATTGTCCTCTGAACAATGAACGGACGCGCGACGCGCCAGAGGGTGAACACGTGAAAGGAGGGTCTAAGAGCGGAGAGGGAAACTCAAGGTCGCAAGCGACGGGAAAAAAGGTTTCCGAAATTGGCGCGGTGGTTCCTCAGCATTTCCTCACACGGACAGCCAACGCCGCCCTGGTGGTTCAACTAATGTCTTGTTCAAGATGGCCGCCGTGGTACCGCAGCCTTAAGTTCGTCCGCAGCTGGTGCTACGAACCTATGGAGTCAACCAAGTGGTGCCAAAAGTGCATAGTAACGGCGTTGATCTCCTATGTGCGCTTACTATCACCAACAAAACCGATCATGAACTGTAAATGCGCCGAAATACCGAGCTTCTTTTTTTCTTTTGTTTTACTGCATGATTCAGTTTAGTTGGTATTAGCAAACCCACAAAGACAACAGGCGCCACGAAGATACAAATTTTGCTGCCGTTTGAATTATCTTCGTAGTATCGTAGCGTCCACTGAGGTCGGCCTTAAGAGTGAACGGCGGATATGGTACTTTTCATCGCAGAAAAAAAAAAAAAGAAGAAACATGCGAGATTCTCAACACGCCAACCATGTCACGCTCCATACGTGTGAGTGCGTTCCCGCGTGTTTGAATGGAGTTGGGTGTGGCGGCGCATATTAACTCGCTAGATAAGCGTCGCAAGGCGCATGATTGTGTAATTCCTATTGCGTCGTGCACGTTAACAAAAAAAAAGCAGTCTAGTGGTTGTACTGCTTTGGCCAAATTGCTCACCTTATGCGAAGTCCCTATGGATGCCCCTCTAAGTACAATCTTAAAACAGGCGACCTTCCCGTTCTCTAGGGCTGCACGCAAAAAATTTTACTCCTAAGTTTATTTAACGTAAAAAATGCCAAATGTTTTTAGTACATCGGGTAGTTTATAAACCTTTCTTCCCCCTTTATATCAAAGAGCGTTCACGTGCATGCTGCGCCCCCATTGTCATCCACAAAACGTTTTGAGCACCGTCACGAATTAGTTTTTTGTTTTTTCTTTCGCCAATTATTTTAAGTTTGCAAAAGTTCGGTTTTTTTAGAGATGAAACATGCGAGCTGCTAAAAACCCATTAACTAAACATATAAATAGAACAAAAATAAGAAAATAACAAAACCTTCGCGGCCCATGGGCACTTGCTGCAGCGGACACGCCACCAGGAATTCACGACCGAGTCGTAGCGAACTAAACGCACTGGGGACCGAAACGACTGTCCCGTTGCTTCACCGCCAACTTGGCGTCGTGGCACCTTTAAGAAAAACGTGACTTGGGCAACCCATGTATTTGTAATATCATTTTCCTTGACAATTCTATCTATTGATTTCCTGATGAGCAGGATTTGGAACCAACCGCGATGTCGTGGCAGCCGTTTCATACTTAATGAAGTCACATCGGTTTAAGAAGTACTGTCCATATGGGTGCACCTTCATAGTCATCTGCATTCAAAATTCGTACCTTTATGTATTGATTTATTTGATTAGTCTTTTCTGGGTCGCCCAGGGGCATTATAAAAGCAGAATAATGAAAGTACTTTTTCTCTTACTTGTTTAAAAAAAAAACATTTTTTGCTGCGCAAAAATTGACGAACGCTTATAAACTCTCTTAACAGAGAAGGACAACCGGATAACACCTCGTAACGAAGCCATATATGAATGACATTCGCTAGTCAAATATTAAGAAAGCAAAACAGCCAAAAGCACGGCAACAAAATTACTAGGTCACCAATTTTATTCTTCAACTGTATGTGAAAAAGAATATCTCAAAGCAGCACTTCTACAGTAGCATTCATAAATTCAATCGGTGTCATGTTTCACTGGTCTTGTTTTCACCCTTCTTGTCGCTTCCCTCTTAACCCTGCAGCTCCAGTGGCCAAAAAGATTTCCACTTTGATTTTTTGTCACTGAGACATCTTGACTACAGCCATATACCGACCGCCCTTTTTTTCTAGCCGATCTGGCTAAGGGAAGCTCGGTGATTGGTGCTTCGGGTGTATCGCGGGGGCGGTATACGTGCAGGAGCTGCTGAGGGTGTATTACATGAGCGGCATTTGTCCGTCCCTGTGCGCGTATGTGCGTCTTTACGAAACCCCTATAGTTCCGCGCACTCGCGTGCGTGTTGGCCATTCGCAGAATGCGGCATCGATCCCGTGGAGAGGTGCGACCGTGACAAGAGACACTAAGCGTGGCAAACAGTGCAGACGGCAGTGGAAGACAACTACACCGCATTAGAGAGCCCGGATATAAGAGAGGGATCAATTCAAACCCCGGAGAGCGTTTGCAATGTAAGAATGGCCGACGCCTTCTGAGAAGATTGGTCGCAAGTGCGCATGCGTTGCGTTGTCGCGTGGTGAGGAGAAAAGTGGAGCGGAGAGGCGTAGACGTTTTTAGACGATCAAAGTTTTCGTAACCTTCTAGCAGCTTGTAGTATAGCAGAACCACGTGATCGAGGTCGCGCAGTTGGGAAACACTCTGAAATCGAGGTACAAAGCAGCGTGCTGTGTACGCTGGTCCTGTTTGTCGAATGCCAGAGAAGTGCTATTGATAGAGAGAGAGAGAGAACAGCCAGGCTTATACCGCCCCGTTTTTGTAAGCCGGCTTTATTTGGCTTGGTTGTCCGCTGCGCGCCATAGAATATTGGTTTGAGTGGATGTACCCGGTAAGTCAATTAACGAATGTGGGCATATGGAGGCGGGAGCTAAAACTACGTGCAACCTTTTTTTTGCGCTTGATTTTTTATATTTACTTAATTGATGTAGCGGTATTGAGATAGCGAGCGGTTCGGTGGACGCGGGGAGGCCGCTCTACGCGCTTTGGATGCTATTTTTCTTTCGTTTTTGCGAACGGGTGTGCTTGTGTGATTCGGCAGACAAAATTAAATTGCTTGATACAGTGAAAACAACAGACCGTGTTTGGTCCGGCCGTGCCGAACGCGTGCTAATGTTACTTACAGGCGTGTGAGGGCGGAAATACAATTATCGGATTTTCTATACGCGTACTCACGGCGTGTGTTTTGCCGGCAGTTCAAATTGAACGAGTGCTCGCGGGCCTGGTTTTCCCAGGAGCACACAAAAGGCCAGTAACTGAGAAGTACAGAGCTATTTTAGGAGATGATGCGGCACTGAAAAGCGGGTGACACTAAATGCAATATTCGCAGGGACAGTCCGTAAGGTCACACTCTTTACTTCCGCACAGCCGGTGCTTTTAAATAAAGAAAATTATCCGCTTCGTTATTTTCTTGAAACCATTTGCGCTTTCTTGTTTGTTTGTTTTTCTCGTAATAATTGATACATTTATTTACACTCAGGGTCGAAGTAAGTTATATATGCGAGCGGATACATTTAAAGCAACAAATATAAATGCAAAATAAACACACGGTTATGGTTCTTTCAAAAATGTATATTGGAAAAAAAATATTAATTTGAAAAGAGATGTGTCTTTAATTGATGAATATTTGTAAGGAAAGGCTTCTGACTTTGCAAAGATGGGACGGATGAGGAGTTTAAATAGAAGCGCATTTGTGTTACATGGTGTCGTACTCAACTTGAGGCATGTTGGGGGGCAGGGGGTGGGAGGGGCTTAAATAACTGCTGAGGATTTGTGGAATACAACTACTGACGAAGTTCCCTCGCATGACTTGCAAAGGGGTGGGTACTCAAGTGTTTACCATTTTCATTTATCGTCATAATTTGGCGTTGTAATTGTCACAGTGGGCACAGAAAACCACGCCAATAACTCGTGTGCAGTCAACGCACAACTGACCATTGAATTCGCAAGTAAAGACGGGACCAACACTGCCAATACCATTTACAATTGAAAACGAGCGTGTTGGTTAATGGATGCAAACTTGAAAGTATAAAACAGCGAGGACGAGGACGGGAACAGGACATCTTTCATTTAGCAACAACATAGAATGGAACAACGGAAAACCACCCCCAAAGGTCTCAACGTTCTCAAAGAGGAAAGGAGATAATAGTTATGAAGGAAAGGGAATACACTAAATATAAAAGTTTGAAAAGCGCTGGCGTCACGACGAGGTATCACTAATTTATTTATATCTGATTACTTAGAATTCGACCTTTGTCATTGTCAGTGATGATGAAGGTGCAGAATTATTGTTGTTTACAGTCCCAAAAGGGAAATGTACCATGAGTATAAAAGTTTAAAAAGCTGTAGCGTCACGACGAAGTGTCAGTAATCTAGTCATCTCTGGTGTTAGGAATTCGACCTCTGTCTTTGTCAATGATAATGAAGGTGCAGAAATGTTGTTGTTTACAGTCCCCATGGCAAATGATTCGATGATTTCTCTCCCAAACCTGTTGTTGTGCCCACCCAGTATTCTTGTATCAGAGAAATGAGGAGTACAGTCATCGCACGTGCGGCTGTGAACAACAATTGGGTGATACGACTCAGTTGAAGCCTTTGAAGCTTCCAGGTTGTGTTCTCTGAGTCGATGGTTGACGCATCTCCCAGTCTGTCCAATGTACTGACTGCCACAGCTTAGTGGAATTGAATAGACCTTCCACTAGCTGCGGAGTCAGCTCATTGGACAGACTGGAATGCGTCAGCCAGCGACTTCGGAACTGAGTCGTATCACTCAATTGTTGTTCACAGCCGTACGTGCATGACTGTACTCCTCATTTCTCTGATACAAGAATACTGGGTGGGCACAACAACAGGTTTGGGAGAGAAATCATCGAATCATTTGCCATGGGGACTGTAAACAACAACATTTCTGCACCTTCATTATCATTGACAAAGACAGAGGTCGAATTCCTAACACCAGAGATGACTAGATTACTGACACTTCGTCGTGACGCTACAGCTTTTTAAACTTTTATACTCATGGTACATTTCCCTTTTGGGACTGTAAACAACAATAATTCTGCACCTTCATCATCACTGACAATGACAAAGGTCGAATTCTAAGTAATCAGATATAAATAAATTAGTGATACCTCGTCGTGACGCCAGCGCTTTTCAAACTTTTATATTTAGTGTATTCCCTTTCCTTCATAACTATTATCTCCTTTCCCTCTTTGAGAACGTTGAGACCTTTGGGGGTGGTTTTCCGTTGTTCCATTCTATGTTGTTGCTAAATGAAAGATGTCCTGTTCCCGTCCTCGTCCTCGCTGTTTTATACTTTCAAGTTTGCTGCCAATACCAGCATAATCAAAGTCTCACAGCTCAGTTTGCTGCGTGCACTGCACGTACCTCACAAACGAAGGGCCCCGTTTCAGCACCACTGCCTTGCGGCGGCCACTCGTCGAGGGTGCGTGCGGAGGAGGTAGGTCTTCCAGGTGGAGTGCACGTTAGTATAGAGGAGGTCGTGGTTCATCAATGCCTGGAGGCCGTTTCACATGGAGCGACCATGCGAAAAACGTCAGTGCGATTTTCAGTCTCGTGCGCCAAACAGCCCGAGGATAAAGCGCAAACTTTAAATACTGTCTGCGGATTTTTTTTATATATATATACCAAAGCGACGTTTAAAGAGCGACTGCGATTCTAATATTAAAAAAACACACAAAAAAACGACGGGAATCGAATTGCCATTAAACAAATATCTGACCAAGAGTAACAGCCTTCAGAGGTGATGCAGTGAATTTATAAGCTCGTCGAGCAAAGTGTTCGACAATCAACATCTTAAGCCTTCCAGGAGCTCACCTCAAAAGAGATGGACTTCCTTGCGCCAGCAGCTACTGTCACATTTAATCTCGTAACTTTACTTCCACTTGTTATGGGTCGTTCTCCTACAAAATAAAGTTGCGTTAATACTTCTGTACAACTATATTTTAGTGAATGGCAAAATCAACGCAACAAATCCAACGTGGGCGAAAGCTGACCTGCATTTCTCTCCATGGCTGACGGGTGCTAACATTGTATGCAGGCACCCATATGTATGTGCGGAGACATCCTGCACCGTCGCAACGGTTTTTTGGTAACCAGAACACGTGCATGATGATTCAAGAGAGCAACCTTTAAAAACTCCATTGATGTTAGTGCTAGAAACTGCCATATCGGCAAGAACCGCCGCCGATTTGATGCAGCTTTCGTTTTATGCAAGAAACACGCACTTTTTTCCCGCTCAGCCGATGCGCAAATAATCCCGAAATCCCTCAGTCTTCAGTAACGTGCATTAAAGACGATGACATTGCAACCTGCTAACAAACGAGGGAGCGAAGTTCAGTCAAACTTTGCAAGCAGTACGCTTCTTTCGAGCGAGTTATTGGCGAGCCCCGAACTTGCAAGCAGACCTTCTCCAAAAGGACGAGGGTGGTCACAGACAGACAGCAGAAACTCGCTGAGGTGGTCGTGATTTTTTTTTACTTCTTTTTCTTGTGTTTTTTGTTGCTAACTGCCCCGAAGAAAGGAAGGGGGTGAGCATGAAATGCATAGACGAGAAAAACTGTTTTCTTCGTTCTCCCTAGTTTTGTGGTAAAAAACAATGTAAAATAAAAAAAAAAATTCTGTGTCCTTTTTCTTTTATTTATCCGGGAGAAAGAAACGACGGTTCCATCGGGCCACTTATATTGAGTATCTTAAACGCCAAAAACAGAAAGGCCGTGTTTTTTACTGTCATTTGTATGATATGTATTGGCAGTGTGACCGCGGCATAACGCAACGTAGAAGCAACGTTTTTTTTCTCTCTCTCTCTATTCCCATTCTGGGACAGCCGCGATTAACGTGTCAGTTCATTACTTTCATTTGCTCCCCAAATTAGAATAATCGGAGAATAAATCAACCCGATGTATTTTGTACTTTGTTTTTATTTTTTAAATGTACATCTTGGAGGCGGGCTGTAGAACCGACGACGCATTTTACTGCGCGTCCCAAAAGGGTTCCTTCATCCTATCAGGACAGCGTCGGCTGCCCTGACGTTGACTGGCCTTACCGACGGAGAGATTCATGGCTTGTACTTCCGCAGTCGGGAACAAGAAAAAAGAAAGAAACACATAAATAAAACCAAGTAGAAAAGAGGAGCAAAAAAGGATCACGACTTCCTTCCTTTGATGTCCACTCTCTTGCTTTTTTTTTTTTACTTCCCCCACTTTTTTGTTTCTGGGGTGTTTCGCGGACCTTTTTGACAAATGCGAGCGCCGCTCCGAACAGCGTGAAGCGACGATGGTCTGTCAGCGATAGCCGACACTTCTTAGCGTGCATGGACGGCGTTTTTCGGAGGCCCGTTTTTACGGCTCCCAAATAAACGCAAGAAAAAAAAAAGGGTAGCACGTACATGTTTAAAGAACACAGAAAAAAACAAAGAACAAGCATGTGCGTTGTTGATCGATGCGTATTGGTATTTTTGCGTGTGTGTGTGTGTGCGGGGGTGACGTGGTGACGAAGACGTGGACAGGAAAGCGCAGTTATAAAAAAGCAGATGGAAGAAAAATGAACAAGAAACTCGCCGATTTGTCGGCACCAAGAAGATTCGGCGTACGCGTGAAACGATAAGGCGACTCAGATTTTACTGTGTATTACTTTTTTATTTTTCCCTGTTTCTCGTTTCTTGAAGGAATCTGAGGAGTGGATGAAACGAAACAACATAGAGATGGCCAATATTTCTGACCTCCGATTTTCATTGCGGAAAAGTTGCGGACCAATGCAAATTACGCAGAGAGCAAAACACAATGCAAACGCGTGATTTTTTTTAAATTTTATTGCAGATGAAAGTTTATTGTAAAATATATTACTCGAAAATATTTCCATATATGGGAGTCCGTATACCATAGCGATTGGAACACTCAAGTGCTTTCTGGGAAAGTACAACCTTAAAAGTTTTAGAGTATATTTGTGCCCGTGTCGGTATGTCGTATAACAAGACCTCTTACCGCAGTCATGCATTTTATTGAAGCTCATTTTAGCGAACGATAGTTTAGAGACCTCCGTCTATCGAATCCCTTCATAGAGGAGCTCCGTTTGGGGTAAATGGCGACAAGCCTTGTTTTAGCGAATTCGTTTTGATAAGAACGCAGTTGACCGGAAACATTCGGCTGATAATTCCAACGTTGGGCTCCTTCCACTGTTTTGCCTCGGCGGATGGCTAAGCCGAGCTAGTAAGCGAGTCAGTTGCTTAAAACCTGCACCCTCAGAAGAAAAAAAATTAAGGCTCTAACCCACGCTGTGAAGGTGGTTCGACAGCGAAGCTGTGGTATCACCTGCAACGCGACAGGCGACTTCCGGCCGCAAAGTTTTTGATGTCCCAGAAAACTTCCGGTTTATAAAAAGAACGAACAAAGGCCACCTTAACACCGCTGCTTGAAATGTACGATGAAACGTTTAACCACCAATTCTCCAGGTGAACGCCAAAGGAACGAAGGGGTGCGAGATTTGATAAAATGTTTCGAGTATTCTTGTAAACCAAATTGCCTCCTCCAAGATGTAATATTGTACAGCCGAAAGACCTCGTTAAATATCCAACTTTGTTGGCCATGTAACATTTATGCTTTCTAACACTGGTCACATAAGCAAGCTCAACAGGCTTGCAAAGACTGTGCGGCCGGAAGTCGCCTGGGTCTCAAGCGGCAGTTCATGTTTGTAAAGAGCAAAATAGTCTATACCAAATGATTGACGAAAGAAAAGGAAATGCACTGTACCAAAACATTTTTATATATGAAAGACTTCGTACGCTTCCGTTGCAGCGGCAGCTCATGCAACCGCAATCTTTACCGTGAAACGCATGCGGGAAGCGCTATGTGCCTATAAGCTATCAAGATGGTTTTGACACTTGTTTTGTGGTTTTCTCTTTGAAACAAGTGTCAAAACAACATGATAAGAGATGAGGCTTGCGCGAATGGTGATAAGGCGCGCGCGATAGTTTTCTGTCGACTATTTGCGACTACTCTGCTGTCGACGGACACGGAAAACCCCGACCAACGAGTCATCTGCAGCTTCGCTGTAAAAAGTCCGACGACACCTAAGCACTCCTTATGAGTTGTGAATGCGAAAGCATGAATGTCGTTCTTCCGCTCCCTTAGTTCATCTATGGCGTAGTGGCGTGAACGGCCACGTTTCGCTGGCCGACGGCCGAGAGCGCGGTCTCGTGAAGTGGCCGCGCCACGATGAGCTCGGGCGTGAACCCTCTCCGGAGTTTGCCCGGGCGGGCTCTGCGTCAGGCCCGCACCGCTGCACCTCTCAGCGGCGACCGGGCCGCCGCATTGAGAGGGCTTCTCTGGTGGCGTCCCTTGGAACTACGCCGCACGAGAGACAATGGGAGCCGCGTTCCTTGATGACGCACGCCACCCAATGGGAGCCTATCCTAGGGAGCCTTCATGTGCGCTTTGCTAGGGTGATGCCACCGTTTGTAATACCACTCGCCGACAAACCAGCAGCCATTTTGGTTCTCGGCGATAATCCGTGGGGCTTATAACCCTCCCGGAAACAAGCACCTTATCTCACAAGTTCGGAGCAGCGTTGTGGAACCCACGGAGGGAGGATTAGCATTTTCCCCTCGGATGGGAGGACCGATTGACACAAAGGCCACTTTCCGGCGCACGGGGAAACAATGAGGAACAAAATGGCGGTGGAAGAGGGTGTGGGAAAGCGAAACAGGCAGTTGGCATCACTCTATGTGAAGCGCACATGAAGGCACTCTAGCCTATCCATCAGATTTTAGCTACAGACGACATTGGAACAGGGGAAGGGGCCGTTTCGCGCGGCTTCAAAGCTGATGACGTCGGTTCGCTCCATGAGATAGTTAATGCTTTCGCATTAAAAGTATAATCGTACACCTTTTGTCCCATATGCCACACCCCGAAACTTCAGTTCGACGTACAGAGCACTGACGCCGAACCGACGGTACCAACTTTCACGAGCGGCTTCATAGCCGGGTTGTACAACTTATTAATATAGGTAATGTACGTGTTACTGAATAAAAAAATTGTATATATATAATCGGGGTTTTGTTGGCCCTACTGCAAAACATTGTTTTTTTGTTTTGTTTTTTGGTTTTTAATACATACTTCGGCTGTTTAATGTCCGAGTCCCACTAGAGCGACAAACAAAAACAAACGATAGCGAGAAGCCTCAAACACACGCAGCATGCTCGTGAAGGTACCTTTGGCAGGTGTTTAGTAGTTCAATGCTCGTGAAGTAAGTACGAGTGATTCCAAGCCTGTCAAAGATACCCTCGCGTGCATGATGCTCGTGTTTGAGTAAGACATGTACTAGTTGCTCACAAAAAGTAATTAAGTTAAGTTACTGAGAATTGGCTCGAAAAGTGATTCGAGTAGAGTAGAAATTACTCAAATGGAAAGTAATTGAGTAAGTTACTAATTACCGCAAAAAAGTAGCGGATTACTTTTAAAGTTACTTTTATACTTTTTTATGGTAATAAAAAATTACATAGGTTTTGACCCGTTAGTAAAATTCTGCTAGCCAAATATAAAGCGGCTTGTGTTTTCACAGAAATGCCTTAATAGCTGGTTCTGCTTCTGCGTACCTATTTGTTTTCTACATCTTTTTGTTGTTTTGGTCAATGATGTAGTGCGGGTGTATCATTTCTAATTTGAGGTTTAGCACTGTCAGAGCTTCATTTTGTAGACAGTGTTTGCTTGTTTACAATGTTGCGTAAAGTACATCTATAAAGTATACTTGAAGTAAAGTACGGGGTAAATGAGAAATTATCTACTTAAATTAACGTTGTAAGTACACCGGGTGCAATGTATATGAAGAAGTAAAGTATTATAAATACAAAGCAGTGTCAAAGTAAAATACAAGTACCTTTTAACACAATCTTTCAGGATGCCCTTTAATGCCCTATACAGTGATTTTTTTAAACAGGTATGCATTGCTTGAGGGGTAATCGGAGGTGCATCAGTTTCTTTTCGGAAATGGCGGCAAATATTGGATAAAGTGAAGTCGCCACAGAGTAGATGTTTTACTCTCGCTGACGAGCTATTACCAATAAACTTATAAGTATGGTTTCGCATTTTCGGTTTTTATTTTTTCAAAATTCGGCGTACTTTTTTCGGTGTTTATTTTAAAATTAATTTTCGGATTTTTCGGTGTATATTTATGCCCCCAAACGTTTAACGGTGTTTTTCGGTGAATATTAAAGAAACACCATTGGACACCGTATCAGGTGATCCTTGTAGCTCTGATATTTGTGATTCCTCAAGGAATAACGGCATAGATACATTGAAAAAAACATCGACACATCATTTTGACCAATAGCGTGCAACTGTAAAAAAAAACACAAACAAAACTTTACCTTTTGTACGTCAGGATTACGTGTTCTTATTATAGTAAACACACATGTACTTTCCCACGTTCTCCTCGCTGATCCACGCTCATTCTTTCCTGTTAATGACCCTGGGCTCCGAGAATGCCCGCTCAACGTTAACACTGGACACTGGCAGGCTGAGGAGTTGAAGCCCTGCCTGAGCCAAAATTGGCCCACATCAACCAAATGTGACTACCAAAAGAGACACGGTGCGACGTTTTGAAGAACAACATATTTCGTGTACTCACTAAACTCTGGCTGCAGATCTTGCATGAAGCGTAAAACCTTATACTAGCCCACACCCGACCTTTTTTTTTTAGGACAAGGAATTTGACACACTAAGCCAGATCACACAAAGCACACATCTGTCCCGCGAAGGACAACCCAAGACCTCTTTTGTTGCAAGTTGAACCTTGGAAGAGGGCAATCGCGATGAGGTCACACAATGTCGAACCTTGCAACGCCCTTTCTCCCTTCCCCCTCCCCACCCTTTCCCCACCCATCTCGACGTGGCCATAAAAAACTGACCATTTTCGGTTAAAACAGAATTTCAGAAAATGGATTCGGCGTACTTTTATCAGTTTTTATCGGTTTAAACCGAAAACGCCGAACCTAAAAATTGATCTTTTTCGGTTTTAAACCGAATTTCCCAAAATGTATTCGGCGTACATCTATCGGTTTTTATCGGTTTAAACCGAAAACTCCGAACCCTACTTATAAGGCACAAATTTGCATCGGTCTTATAGTCGCGATTACTTCACTCAGAGAAATTACCTGATGACATCTCGAAAGAAGATAGCACGTTTTCCCATAACGATACGGCTTTTCTTTTTTTAATTTGGGAAAAGTACTTTGATGTCGGGAGTTGTGCTTTTTTCGGAAAGTACCAGGAAACATATTTCAGTAAAGTACAAGTACGTGCTCACAGAATGTACTTCAAGTAAAGTACAAGTTTTCTAAACCTACCTGATGCATTACTTCAAGTACCGTGTACCTGAAGTACTTCCCAACGCTGCTAGTTTATTATTATTATTTTTAAATGTTTGGGGAATTATTAGGGTTTCTCGAACGACCTTGGAATCTTAGAAGACCTGCATATTCTGAGTTTCAGTAGGGAAGGCAACGAAGAAAAGTCACCTTTACGTTGCCCCTTTTGCACGCGATTCTTCAAGTACAGCGCAAACTACAGCAGCACCAGATGAGCTCCAAAACGGGTGCTGCATTTTGTTGCCTCCTTTGAGTGAGGATGCAGTGTGTACACCTCCTGTAGCGTACGAGAGTTCCTACGCTGGGCAGAAGCGGGGACAAGCTCTTTCTTCAAATCCGTCAAGTATCCTTGAGCTTCGGGAAACAAAGAAACGCCACTCTTCGGCGCTAATCCCGCAGTTATTCGGCGTCACTTGCGATGTGTCCGTCCGCTCCCGCGCCTCGTTTCAGAGTTCTTGCAGCGGGGGGCTCGTGAAACTTTTAGGGTGTTTCGGACCCTCCAAACAACTATTTCCTGCCTACCCAGATGCTTCCAACTCTTTGCAAACGTCAACTGATCTTCCAACATCTTTTTTTTGTGCGGGAATGTTTGTTGATATGCAAACCTACCCCTAAAATTCGAAAGTAATTTGTAATTTGAGTAGAAGTTACTCAGAAACAAGTAATCAAAGTAAACTACTAATTACCGAAAGAAACATGTAATTGAAAGTTACTGAACTACTCAGAAAAGTAGTTAAACTACAGTAACTTGAGTAGAGTAGTTGAACTACGCACGTCCGAGTCTGGCTTTGAGCATAGCCTCTATTATTCTACAAAGCCTGTCAGATCGCGAAAGACACTGGTGTGAAGCTTGTCGCTGTCGTTTGTTTCTGTTTGTTGCTCTAGTGGGATTCGGGCATAATAAGTTATATCGCACTGTTATCAAGCCCCTCGTAAACGTTGGGGCCGTCAGTTCAACGTCAGTGCGCTCTACGTCGAACTGAAGTTTTGGGGTGTTGTATATGGGACAACAGGGTGCTAAGATTATATCCTTCTTTTTTCTGAGAGTGTATGCGGCCTGCGTGCTCTGAAAACATTAGTAGGTACGATTGACACGTTTTTATGCACGTCACACGTGTTAATAAATAATACTAAACAGTTTTGGAATGTCACGAAAGGAAACAGTAAAACTTCAGTTTCATTGAAGGCCAATGATGGTAGTCTCATTGCTAGTGTAGATTGCGCTAATATTCTCAATGATGTATTTGTAAGTTGTTTCTCGGTTCCTTCAAGCTCTCCTACTTCTGATTGCATATCATTTGACTACCTGCCATTGTATCCGCTAGCGGTTGATCCTGAGGGCATTGTTAAAATAATTGATTCCCCTAAACTGTCATCATCAGCAGGAATCGAAGATATTAATACAAAGTTCCTAAAAAACACGAAGATGTATACGTCAATTGTGCTCTGCTATATTTTCTCAATTCCTACAGTTCGGTGTTTTACCTGATGATTGGAAGGTCGCCAGGGTGGTTCCTGCTCACAAGGGAGGTGATAAACATAGTCCTCTAAACTTTCGCCCTCTATGATCGACCAGTGTCCCATGCAAAATTCTTGAGCGTATAATTTATTCAAATTTAGTAAATTGCTTAGATTCAAACTGCTTCTTTTTACCATTTCAAGATGGTTTTCGGAAATCATTCTCATGCGAAACGCAGCTTGCATCGTTCACACATGACCTTCATTCTATACTTGACCGGAGGTCAAGTATAGATTACATCTTGTCAGATTTTTCAAAAGTGTTTGATAAAGTGTCTCGCAAACTACTTCTCTTAAAACTCAGTAAACAAAATATCGACTCTAAAGTTCTCACCTGGATGCATTCTTTCTTGATTGACTAATCGCAAAGAATTGGTTACCATCAATGACTATAGTTCCACTTTAGTTTCTGTCACTTCAGGAGTACCGCAGGGTTCAGTGTTAGGACCTTTGCTATTTTTAATCTATATCAATAACTTACCATCTAATATTTCATCCAATATTTCACTATTCGCTGATCACTGCGTCCTATACAGCGAAGTAACCAATAACCTTGAATTAAGACAAATACAAAATGATATTAATGCAGTGTCACTTTGGTGCGAATCATGGTCAATGCAATTACACTTAACTAGATGTAAATCTATGCGCATATTCAGATGTACAGCAGTACCTGCAGATTATAATATTAAAGGGATGCCATTACATTCGGTCTCGGAGTATAAGTACATTGGTGTACATATTACGTCTGATCTAACATGGAAACATCACATAGATTAACGTAACTAACAATGCAAATCGCATGCTGGGATACTTGAAGAGAAACTCCTCCTTGCCACCCCAATCATTAAAGGTGATACTGTACAAAACACTCGTACGACCAAAGCTAGAGTATGCATCATCTATTTGGGGCCCTGGTCAATCTTCACTAATTGCATCACTTGAAGCCATACAGAAGACATCAGTGCGTTTCATTTGCTCTAACTATCATCGAACCGCAAGTATATCGGCAATGAAGGCTAACATTTCACTCCCACATCTCTCAGTACGCAGAAAAATCGCTCGGTTAAGCATAGTTCACAAAAATTATTACACTAATGGTACACTGCGAGAAAGGCTTTTTGAACTTACTTTCTATGTTTCATCACAAGTCGATTATCAACATAAAGTTGGCATCCCTCATTCAAATTGCAATGCTTTTACCATTCTTTTGTACCATGCACATCCTATGAATGGAACCACATTCCGGCCCCATTGTTTCAATTCTAGACAGATGTTCTTTTCAAAAAGGCGTTGATTAGTATCTTTACTTGATTTTGTTAATCATGATCTTTTATCAATTTTCCCACGTGAGTTTTTTACTAGCTACTCACTGCCCCCCCCCTCCCCCTCTATAATGCTTTAAGCCCTGAGGGTAAATAAATGAAATGAAATTAAATGAAAACCCTGACGTTTCCGCAACAAAATTGTTGCTTCTCACCTGGTTTACGGAGGGAGAGAGGAGGGAAAGTGTAAGGCTTAGGTGAATACCACCTATAGCGGGTGGCAGGTTAAAACTCCAGGGGAAAGCTCCTCCCACCTCTCTTCCCTTTGGCAGAGCGAACGCTGAAGAGGAGGTCGCCCCCACTCCAGCGTGTGCTCTGCTAAGGGGAAAGACAAGATAGGAGTTTACCCTAAACTCTTCCCCTGCCCTTCCCCCCCCCCGCTCCTCCTAATTCCCCCAAACGTCATCACTAGTGTTAGGGAGCCTACATACGAGGACTTCGTCTTTAGGGTGCTAACATCTCCGACCATTGTTGCCAAACGCCAGCTCAGACGGCCTCCAAACCTGAGAAGCCGCCATCTTGGTCGCCAGCTTCAGCTCGAAAAACGATGTACGGGTAGGAATTTGCACCGATTTCGTTGATACTGTGATACTGTAATGCCGCGAAGGTTTCAATCTCGAAGTCGCGACATGGGCTCCCGATGCGCTACCGGAACCACTCGCTTCGTGCAGAATGACGCTGAACATGCCACTCACATTCGCGATCAAGGTGAAACAGAACTTATAATCACGGCACAAACATGAACATTTGCAGTCTGTTTCCAGTGGTCTCGTCTGACTTGCGCGAGCCAACGTTTCTTTTGGGTAGAATTACTCGGGAAGCGAACATATACGTGTGCCCCCTCCTGCAGTGGTTAGTACACTGCGGAACGGAACACTCAGGCATTTCCGCTTTTCACGCCTCTCTTGCCACCAACCTTATCCGTTGCGAACGGCTCTGCAAATCATATCGGCACCAGCTGTTCAGAACAACAAATAATAAGATTTATAGATCACATGAACACGAGCACTTGCCAAGCCCCATATAGTTCCGAAAAACACCCTCTGTTTTTTTTCTGTTTTTTTTTCTTTTAGCTTAGTCCCATTCCACGTGCGGATATACCGCCCGGTCCGCAGAACTCCAGCAGCCCCACGTGTGCACATCACCTCCAGAGAAGGAAAACGGTGAGAAGACAGTAGCGACTGTCGAAACTGCAGATCAAGCTCGGCGGTCTGGGGTCCAAGACCACTCTGCGTCTTTTGGTGGCCATGGCAACCGATGCAGACAACACTGGTCGGCGGCGGGCGGCGCGGCGAGTGGTGCGTCAAAGGTTGACGCCACCCCAAAGACGAGAGTCCCGTGCGTAGGTTCCCTAACCACATAGGTTGCGTCAATATCACCTTGCAGCGACTCACTATCTCGCAGCGTCTCAGAACGAGCGCGACCCTAGCATGCGACGGTGCCAAGAAAGGGCGCGTCGGCCAGTTTACGGCGACTCCCGCCGAGCGTGTCTGCCCCTTCAGATGAGTCGGGAGTCCACAAACGATGACGTCATGGGCAGCCCGTCTCTTCTTTGTGCTATTACTTGGTTAAACAAGCCTCAGTGAATCACGCGCTATAGCCTTTAGCGGCTTCCAGATTTAATTATGCAGGCCGAACGGATTCGTTAAACAGAAGCCCCTTTTCGGTAAACGGCGCTCCTCTAAACTGAGGCTCCGCTTTCTCTAGGCCTTGCTTCGATGAAATGGCGCCCGTTCTCTAAAACGAGTTTCGACGAAATGGCGTTCGACCAACCGTAGTGGAATCCTCTTTGACTTTTGGTAAAAGGAACTATAGTGCACTCTAGTCTCGGTACGGATTGCTAGATCTACGTAACGGCCGTGCGAAGACTGTCGACAGATGATCGATGAACGCGGGCGACTAAAAGCTCTTTTACACCAAACGCTTCGGGAGCGATCGCGTCAAGATATATCGCTGTCCCCTCGCTTCGTCGTGGTGATATTCTACCCAGGTGCAGAGATATAGAAAGCCCCGCCGATTATCCATCACGCTGTACTTCCGTCGCGGTATTTCTGAAAAAAAAAAGAAATGTAGAAGAGAACAATTTTCTCTCTTCGTTTTTGTTTTCTGTAAGAAGCTCGTGACAGGAAATAGCTCCCTGAAAGGGGTGGCAACTTTAGTGTTACCGATTTATCTTAACATGCAAAGCAGTATTTTTATATTCATGATCTTTCGCTCTAATTTCGGGTATAATGTTTTGCAGCAGCAGAAAAAATCAATAGAAAAAAAAGAGGAAAGCTTTTGTGCGAAAGTGGTAGATATCTTGTATGATTATTCGTCAAACCTAGAGCTTACAATATTTTCTTTTTTGTGTGGTTTCATATCATAATACATGCAGCATGCCAAGACGGATAGATACAATCATTCATAAAGTATACTTGGTGAAGCATATACGCGTAAACTCTTCCATTGGACTGCACTATATACAATGTCAGGCCGTCCAAGAAAACATTTAACTGATATATTTCATCATATCTCGCGCAATTGTGCAGGCTACTACGCAGAAAGAAGTAACCTCAAATGCGCCCTTGGATGCCTAAATAACCGGCCCTTCTCTGTTCCTAAGATGCTTGGTGCCTGGACATTTGACGTAAATAAGCAACGGCTACAAAGTGGCGACAAAGGCGAGTTGGTTCATGATACAACTTAAAACAGGGCACAAATAACAAAGACGGGGAAGTTGTAAACGGGCCAAGCGCCGAACCTCAGCTAATTATTTAATAAAAAAAATTCAGCAGAGACACTTAAGGCTGCTCACGCGTGGAAATTCAGAAAGCATTATGGCTGCGACCTGTCGTGTGCAATGATGCACGCACTAGGCACACCTTTAGCCAGAACCGTGGAACCGCCATGGCTTCAGGGAAGCGTGCTCGGAGCCATGGGTTCGATTTCCACCCAGACCGAAATGGACCAAATTTGGTTTTTTAACGCCATTATTGTTTATGCTTACAGAAACCTCGCTGAGAAATGTGACGTAAATCCATGCATTTCTGACGTGTTTTTACACTTTCCGCCGTCGGCCATTTTTAGTACTATCGCTCGGTCACCCCGCCAACCGCGCCGTATTTTCGCGTAATGGGGCATAAAATGCTTTCACATTAAAAGAAACATCAAACAAAGCATCTACATCACTATGGCGTCGACACGTGCTATAAAAAGGCTGACTCATTCTTATGTAAACAAACCGAAGTTTGACTAACGCATGTTGCGGCTCCCATTCCTTTCTTCAATGCTTCCAACGGTTCTTTTGCAGTTTTATCAACCCCTTTTTCTCTTTCTAGTAATTTATTTACAGCACTCAAGATACATTCACGTTCAAGCACGCACAACAGTAAAAATTAATCACTCATTCCGCGCTGACTATCAACTCAGTGTTGTAATTTCGTCTTATTCTACCCCTTTGCACGTCTACCACACTTCGTTATTTTCTTTTTGTTGCCAGGTCAAATAACTTTATTTTTATGACGTTAAAGAGTGGTTGCTAACACATTTTTTGTCCAGCTTCACAATGTTCTCAGCCACACTAATTTCTCGCATGAGCTGTTGAAAGTTCTTGCTAATAACAGGAAAAGGAAGAGGAAGTGTTCAGAGGAAGAAGCTCGATTTTTCGCTCCCTCTAAAACCAAACGCTTTTGGCCAGTTAATTCAATGTTCATCAAAAACGGATACCATCTACCATCAGCAATTCTGCTCGGCGACAGCCCGCTGACCACAAATGGAGGGCCAACCTCTTTTGTGAGTAGCAGAAAGCGTTTGACGACCAATCTACCTGCCAAGATGGACGCCATCACCGACCACATAAATTCCAATGGCCAACAAAAGGATGGACGCCCACTGCTTCACCCTCCTCAATTGGTTCTTCAAGAAATAAGTGGAGCAGTATTAGAGAACATACCATTCAAGCGAATCCGTACCGCCGATGCCGAGAGGGACCAAGGCGAGGTTAACACCTCATTATATTCAATGAGGGACATAACCGATGAGACCGACAATGACGTACCGTACACTGTCGTGACATATCGAAAAAACCGGGCAACAGGAATTCCCGTAGTCTTCAAGCCCACAGCAGCAAACACGTCCTTCTGGCGTGTAAACCCAAATGTGCTTGCCAATGAGATTATAGCGGTGACACGAGGAAAGATTGTTTCGCACAAGATCAACAAAGAAGGCAATCTCTCCGTAAATGTTGCATCCCTGGACTAAGCAAACAAGCTTCTCGCAGTCACCTCTCTCGGAGAGATCCAGGTAACTACTCATATTCCGGAGGCATATTCCAGGAACTATGAAAAAGTGAAACACGTGCCACTTGAATACAGCAACGACGAGCTCTTTGAGTATTTAAAAGATTTTGGAGTCATGTCCATTCGACGTCAAGTGGCCTACCGACGCCAAGATGACAGAATTGTGGAACAACACCCTTCAACGACAGTCATCCTCACTTTTCGGACGGACCGAGCCATGCCTCAGTGCATCTCATCTCGGATTCTCAAACCACCCGTTGAAGAATACTTTGGACAGGCAGTTCAGTGCTTCAACTGCCAAAGGTACGGACATCTCGCCAGGAACTGCAGAGGAGAACGTCGTTGCAAGGTGTGTGCAGGACCACACAGCCACAAGGAGTGTAGCTCCAAGAAAAAGAACCAAATGCGCCAACTGCAGCGGCAACCACTCATCCACATATTCCGGATGTCCGCGAAAAAAGGCCACCACTGCTGCAAAGCAACTTTCTATCATCAACGGTAGGCAGACAAGGCGCCGAGCTCCGTCACCAAATCCACAAGTTGTTCGCCGCCAACCACGACCAGAGCATCCCAACGGAGCACCTACAAGAAAACTTACAGTGAGATCCTGAAGCGTCCTCGCAAGGTTCAAAAATATCAAAGAAATACACAAGAGGACGACTTTCTTCCTGGGAGGAGCGCCCAGGAGGTCGACAATGCCAACACCCATACCAGCACCTCGTCGATCACGGGATATTCAAGCGCATCCCGGCGGAACACCAGAAACATGCCCAATGTCAAGCCAGACAAAGCATCAACGAAAACAAAAGATCTTGCACAGGTACTCCTACCTATGTTATTTGTGGGGTTAAAGGCTACATACCAAGAATACCCTGGGGCAAACAACCTCCCAGAAGTAGAGACTTTGCTTACTATGGAAGCGATTGATAATTCCCATTAGTGATCGCCGCTATCACAGATAGCGTACGTCAGCTCAATGAATGATCATTACAAGAAAGCCTCTATCATACAGTGGAACGCAAGAGGCTCTGCGATCACGACTTTCTGATTTCAGGCAGCTCGTTTTAAAATATAGTTTCCCCATCATTCTAATATGTGAATCAAACTTACCTAAAGACATTCAATTGTCACGGTATGAAAAATTTGACTCAGCATGCACTAATAGTGCAAGTCGTGTGACAATGCTCATTGATGAGATCTTCCATATACCGCACACGTCATTTCAATCCACCCGCCCAGCGAATATGTTTGCGCCACGATTTCAAATGGAAAAGTGAAGTTCACATTAATTGCAGCATATGATATATACCACGAAAGTCCCTATTTGACAGGCAGCATTTGGAGTCAATCCTAAATACAATGCCACTGCCATATATTCTAACAGGTGATTTCAATGCCCATCATCCAATATGGGGGAGCATTCGGACAAACCTGCGGGGAAGGCACTTAGCGGAATTTGCTGACGATTACCACTTATCTACCATTAATGAGGCAACCCCGACATATTTCTACGGAACGGAAGGCAGCAGCTACCTTGACTTAACATTTGTTTCGGCAGCACTAACATCGCAAACAACATGGTTTGCAGACGTTGAAACTCGTGGTAGTGAACACGTACCCCCGTACACAACAATTAATAGGTTCACCAATGTTCGGAAAACAAACTTCCTACAACGAACCAAATGGCAAATGTTCGAAGAAGCAATGACGAACGAATGCAAAAATGTTACTGAACTATCTCACTTTGAGAAGGTCATTGTAACCTGTGCAGAAAAAGCAAAACGTTATTTTAACGTCCCGTCCACGGAAAAAACAATTGACGCAGAATATGAGCGCCTCCGCGCTATACGTCGCAAGGGCAGAACGACGATTCAGGAGGACTAAAGACATCAAGGATCTCCGCGAATTGCGCAAAGGGCAAAAGAAAATTTGTCATCATTTTAAGAAGCTAGCTCGGCATTGCTGGAGGACGATGTGCGAAAATATAGATCCCAGAAAGCCATTACGTAAAATATGGAAAATCTCACGAGGTCTTAAATCTCCTCCTTCGCAACTCCATTCATTTCGGTCGCTTGCCTTGTCAAGAAATTGTTCAGATATAGAGGTGGCAAACCAGTACTGCATTTTGTTGACAAGATACACAACCCTTTCAAACCAATCTTCATCTCACACCCCAATCGAGCCAGTATTTCGTGAAGAAGCTATGGACGACCCTTTCTACAATGAGCGAACTGGATTCTGCACTGTCTTCGGTAAAGCCTCACACCTCTCCGGGACCTGACGGCATACAGTACAGTTATTTGATACATATGGGGAAGGAAGCGCGAAAGCTTCTTTTGAATATATATAACACTTCATGAATTAATGAAAATGTTCCTGGCTCGTGGAAAGAGGCAAGGATTGTGCCACTTCTCAAACCGGGCAAATCGCCACTTCAATTAACTTCGTACCGTCCTGTCGCGCTCGCGAGTCGCATTGGAAAAATCATGAAAAAGAATGATTTACCGCCGCCTAGATTGGTATCTTGAACAGCGAGGGATATATCCAGAAATTATGTAAGGCTTTCGCCGAGGAAGAAGCTCCATTGATGGAGTCATTGACCTCGTAACGTACATACAACAGGAGCGAGCACATCGTAAAATCACAATAGCGGCTTTCTTAGATATCAAAGGAGCACTTGACAATATCACTCACAAAGCGATATTTCAAGCTCTCAGCGAAATTGGGATTGGGAGACACTTATACAGGTGGATAAGAAGCTACCTCACTAGGAAAATCAATTTTCATGTCTACAAAAGAAGGAAACAACCTTTCTTCCCCGGTGAACCGCGGTGTCCCTAAGGGGGCGTTCTCAGTCCTATATTATTTAATATCGTTCTCGTCCGTCTCGCCAAAATACTGCCGCCAACCATCCAGGCATCTTTCTACGCCGATGATATCTGTATATGGGCCTCTGGATCTACACGAGTTCAAGCAAAGGCAAGGGTTCAGTCTGCACTAAAGAAAATAACAAATTATTTTAATACCCGTGGACTCGGAATTTCCATTGACAAATCAGCAGCTATTGCGTTCACCCGCCGAAGAATGAACAAATACCCACTTAAGATAGGCAAACGAACAATACCATACGTTAAACGCCACAGGTTTCTTGGAGTCACCATTGACAGGGGTCTGACCTGGTCACCTGATATTTTGAACTTGCGCAAAAGCTCGCCAGTTTTAGTGTTCTTCCTCGCTTCATCGGCGGAACCACGTGTAAAGCGACAGTAAGATCCCCATTACAAATATGTGTGGCCCTATTTGTCGGCTTACTTCGATATAGCGTTCCCATTCTACATGGCACGTGTCTAACCAACATTAGAGCTCTCCTAGCAGTTCAAGCACGTGACCTCCGTGGCCGTTCGGGCCTACCAGCTTGTGCCTCGACTATGGGCACAGTTGTCGAGGCACGCGCCACACATGTAGAGGTACTAATGATACAGGAAACATTGAGAGTTCATCTAAGACATATTACTAATCATAGTCATCACTCACTTGCTGATCTTACATTTAAACGACTTTACTCAGAGGATTCAAGGGCACTGTCAAAAATTGAGCAATACATCCCTGATGATATACGCTCGTTTGATCTTCCAACGATACCTCCATGGAGACTCCTCTCCCCGTTGTGAAACTTGACATTCAATGCATCAAGAAGAAATCAAATACACCATTGTTAGTGCTTAACCAACTTACTTTATTCACCATTGCCTGTGTACAGCGTCAACAACTCACATATATACAGACGGATCATGTGTAAAAATAGTTCTACCACAAGCATTGTGATTCCACCGTATGTCACAACAAGAAACTTCAAACTTAGCCACAAGACATCTTCAACAGTGGCTGAACTTGTAGGACTTCATCAAGCTCTTCGATTTATATTCACAAAGCTTCCTCAGGCATGGACGGTGTTTACAGATTCTAAACCTGCACTCCAAAGCATCTGCACATACCTACAACGAAGTGAAAATGGACAAATTATTTTCAAACTTCTATGCCATCTTCAGAAATGTATTGATAGGTTGATAGGAGACACTCTGTTCAGTTCCAGTGGATTCCCGGACACTGCAAGATACCTGGAAATGAAGCGGCGGATGGTGCGGCGACTTCCGCCCATACCTTATTCCCCAACGTCGAAATACCCTACTCTAGAAGCGATGTCAGTTCATTGATAAATCTCCAAGCCCTAGATGCAACACAAAGTGTCTGGAAGAGCTCTGCACACCATTACCCTCCTCTATATCTAGTGGATCCTGACCTAACATACCGTGTGACACGTAACCTACCCAAGCGAACTGGAGCTGTTATACACCGCATACGTCTGGGCGTTTTCTACACTCAGGAATTTCTGCACCGAATCGGAAAAACACACAATCCGAACTGTCCGGGATGTGATTGTGTAGAAACTATATCTCATTTATTATGTGATTGTACACTTTACGATGCAGAAAGAGAACTCCTAAAGAACATTCCTGCACATCTAGACGACCGGCCATTTACTATGTCCAGAATACTAGGGGCCTGGGACTCTCCACTTAAAGAGGAAAAAGACGCAAACGCCCTTCTGCGATTTTTATCAGAAACTCGCCTCGAGTTCTGTTTGTAAAAAGTTATCTATTGTTCATTATTTACTGTCGTATAGAGGACTATCAGTTTTACAATTCCTGTAAGTGTACATGTGCGCAACGGAACTTCGCGCTGGTGCGTACAAAAACTCGAGTGTTATGGGTGAACATTGGTGAAACTTCATGCACGCGTTTTCAGTATCTTAGTTTTAGTGCCATATTGGAAACTGCGGTATTTTCTTGATTATTGATTCTGCCCTCACAGTGTTAACGTGAGTGCTAGTATGTTACCTTTATCTCCTCTACTTTTCTTTCCTCCTCCTTTTATCCCCTCATCCCCTTCCCCAACTCAGAGTAGCCAACCGAGGCAGGCCGCCTTGGTTAACCTCTCTGTTTTCTCCTCCTGCCCTTACCTTCTTCATCTTGCTAATAACAGTACAGTTTTTTTAGGCCTCCTGAGCATCTGCAGTCCCGGCAATGGATGCTTTGGTTCCAAGAATTTTCTTTTTCTGCGCTCTTTTAAGCGGTCATTTATACATCATCCAATTTTTCCTGCATATCTTTTAGGGGTCTAGGCCAACTCGTCGAAAGCCAACTCGTCGACGGCCAACTCGTCGGCGGCCCATTCGTCGAACAGGCCCATTCGTCATAGGGCGACTTGTTGAAGGAAAATTCGTCAAATAGGCCAACTGGTAGCCGCTTTTTTAAAGCCAAATATATAATTGTTTTCTTAAATTTTAAAGCAAATACTACCCTATAATAATCTGTGTTCTGTATTTTATGTGTAACTCTTTTGTAAAAAAAATGTGTACAATAGGCGCTCTCCTTAAAAAACTGACCTCCAGTCCGCTCTTTCTTGTCGAAGTTAACAACTTGCCGCTTTCGCCACTTTCACGGTGCAGTGGGGCACGCTCACTACGTCGTTTGTGTATCACTGGGGCGCGTGTTAACCACGCCGCTTCGTGGCGACAGTCTGCAGCGGCTCATTACAAAAAGAGCAATAAAGACAAGTAACAAAGGAACGATCCTGAGATGACACATTTTTCAACTTGTCTAAAGGTTCTCTTCTGTCTTAGCCCTCTTGTAATTTTTCTTTCAATCTTGTAACTTAACAAAGGCATCAATGCAGATTGTTGGCCTAGTTGGTACTGGGAATTTGACTACATGATGGCGCTTAAGACAAGGACAAAAGTGGGGACTAGACAACACGGAGCGCTCCGTGTTGTCTAGTCTCCCCTTTCTCCTTGTCTTAAGCGCCATCATGTCGTCAAATTAACAAAGGCGCTGTCCTTAGTCCAAACACAAATAAAAATTTAGGTCAAAAAATGAAAAGGAACCTCGAGCTTTTACCTTGGGCCGTCATTCAACCCATTCGACGAATCGCCCTTCTACCGATTTCCCCTTTCAACAAGTTTCCCTTCGACGAATTGCCCTAATACGAATTGCCCCATTCGACGAATTGCCCTAATACGAATTGCCCCATTTGACGAATGGGCCGTTGACGGGTTGGCCATTGACGAGTTGGCTTTCGACGAGTTAACCGGATCCCATCTTTTAGCCACATGAGAGGGACATTGAATAAACCACTCCTGTGCACGGGATGTAAGAAATTTCATGTATTTCTTTTTTTCTTTTTTGTTTTTTGTGCAGCTTGTGCTCGGTTTCGGTGTAGAGTTGACTTCTTGCGTAAACATAACAGTTTGTTAGGAACTCACGAGTCCACATCTACATCTACACGGTTTTCTATCTTTTTGAGATTTTGTGAGGTGTTATGAATGTAAGGCCTTTTGTAACATTTGGCCTTTTCATTCTGTCTCTAAACTTTCCCGCTGTACACTCAGCATTCTTGCCTTTTTTAAGGATGTTTTCAGCTACAGAGGTCAATAGGCGTGTAGGGTATTCCGCTTTTTGTAGCCTAGGTATCTGTGCCCCAATGTTTTCTTGGGCCGAATGCGCGCAAGACTTGTTAATTTAGTTTTAAAGCGTGGGTTTAATACGTCCCTTTTTAATAACTTTGAGTGCGCCGAATCAAACTAGAGGCGTGACTTTTTCCCTCTTGGTTCGTATGACCAACAAACATTGTGGGGCGACAAAAACAGTCGGAGGTCTAGGACTCTCCAGATTCCCCAGAATCGTGCTACAGTCAAAGATTGGTTTACTTTTTGCAAGTCACGTAGTCCCCTCCTACAGTTGATCTCGACGACAACGCGTGTTGGCGCGCTCCGTCGTTGACACAACGACCCATATGCCAGATGTATGATCGATCACAACTCAACGAGATTCGATACGCCCCCTCGCACTTAACGTACCTTGTTCAGTGGTTGTAGTACATTGTTTAACCTTTTCCCCTATCAGCAAACCTGGAGCGTATTAGCTACATTTTGCGAGGCGCCGAGAAGATGACCGGTACATATACAGCCCAAATATCTCTTTCATATTATAAGGAAATTTACGGAGATACGGTATTACTTGTGGTCGCTTCTTTGGTCGCTCCCTGTGTTGTTGGTGTCCTATCTTAATCTTTTCAAAGTAGTTCTTTGACCATGGTCGAAGAACTACTTAGAAAACGGACACTGGGTAACCCGCGGTGCCAAGCCGTCATACCAGCGTGTCGTGGCAAGACTTTTCTAGGGCAGCTTGCAGGAATGATGACGCAATGCCTTTCTTTACCAGCTTGAAATGAGCTGAATCATACAACAAATGTTCCATTTTTTATTCAATAATTAGTGTGAGCCCAGCGCCTGTACCGTCTACAATTCCCTCTTATTTTTTTTGCGAGCTTTTTTTAGTTGTTGCGAAAACTACATATGCACTTGGTTTTCATCTGCTTGTAGAGGTTAAACACCGGTATTCCGGCGTTGCCATGTTTATATCGTTGAAATCTTGCGAACTTAAAGTATTTTATTATTTATTCCTCTCTGCTTTCCCTCTCTATTTTATTCTTTCCCTCTCTCCCACCACACATGTGTCCTGCATGTGCCATCATTTTTGTACGAAGTGCAAACAGGACACAATTGGCGAATGTTACGATTCAAAAATGCCACCTCCCAAACTTTAGATTCATTCATTTCATTCATTCATTCATTCATTTGTTTATTTTCTGTGCTCATGAACAGCTTGACGCCTTAGTAATGATGCACAACAAAATGTTCACAGGTTAGTTACAAAAGTCTTAAAAGCTACGAAATTTGGGTTAAAAACATCAATATTTGCTCCCCTGAGGGTATTGTAGAAGTGTTGAATACGGGTCATGGGACTCGTTTGGATGATGTGATTAACATGGAAAGTTGGAGAAACCCGCAAAACTCGACTCGGAACGTGAATATTAATAGCAGAGGTGAGATCTGGGCAATCAATTAATCCATGAATACATTTATACAGGAAAACAAGATCGCGCTCACGCCGTCTGGAACTCAAAGTAGGGCATTTACATCGTTCCAAGAGTCTCGCATAAGAATAAAAAACAGTACGACCAATGTAACGATCGTAAACAATTCGAAAAAAACGCTTTTGAACATTTTCAATCATCTCTTGGCTCGTAAAACTAATACAATTCCAGACTACAGAGGAAAACTCCAACTTGGTCCGGATTAACGAGAAATATAACCGTAGAATACAGGCTGATGTGGAGAACTCACGCGTGATTCTAGAAATTACTCCCAGCTTACGCAAAGAGCCATTTATAAGGTTGTTAACATGTACAGTAAAGTATAACGAAGAGTCTATGTATACACCAAGATCACGCGTGCACTCGACTCTTCGCAGAGGATCATTGCCAATCTGGTAACAAAAGTTCATTTTTTCTACCTTTCTAGACAAAGACATAATAACGGTTTTAGAAGGATTGAGCGTTAGCATGTTCTGACGACACCAATTGCACACACGCCTAACATCCTCCATAAGTTTTTCGCAGTCTTCCAAGGATATGATCTGCCTAAACAACTTGACATCATCTGCATATTGCAAGACGACCGAATTGCGAACAATTGAGCTCAAATCATTAATAAAAACATTGAAAAAGATCGGCCCAAGTATAGAGCCTTGCGGCACACCCGAAGAAGAAACATAAGGCCGAGAGTGATGTCCAAGAACACGAACAAAATTGTGTCTATTAGACAAATAATCTAGAAACAGGGAACAAAGGGAGGTACTCACGCCGTAGGATTCTAGTTTGTGTGCAAGGAGCGAATGGTCTACTAGGTCAAAAGCCTTAGAGAGATCGAAATACACAACGTCTACCTGTCCACGTTGACACACAGTAGGCGAAACAAAATTTAAAAAAGACACCAGATTTGTCTCAACAGACCTACCACGCATGAAGCCGTGTTGTGAAGGGCTTATCTTATGCTTAAAAAAGTTTGAAATGTGCTCAAATAAAACAATTTCATAGACCTTAGCAAAGGGAGATAACAACGACACAGGTCTGTAATTTTTTACATCATCCGTTCTGCCATTCTTATGTATTGGCACAGTAATAGAGTTCTTCCACAGGGAAGGAAATGTAAGGCTCTGCAACGACAAGTTAAAAATATGCGTTAAGACGGGCGCAAAAATAGAGGAGCATCCTTTAACAATGAAGCTTGGAATGCCGTCAAATGCAACTGATAACTTTGGCTTCAGTTTCCTGATAGCAAGTTCAATATCAGTAATTTCAAAAGATACAATTGACAGGTGATCACTGGCATTATCACTGACGCCATGCACAGGCACTCCAGTTTGGCCGCAAGAATAAACCGAAGAAAAATAATTCGCGAATGCATTTGACACATCTTCGGGCTCAGACAGCATATTACCTAACGAGTCAGCTATGTTTATTGATGACGAAGTTGTAGTTGTGCGATCCTTTACATATCGCCAGAAAAGCATTGGGTCACGATTTAAGCTGCGCTCTACTGACTCACGGTGTAATATTTTATCGCGCTTCAACAATGACTTAGCTAGCGCACGCGACTCAGAAAATTTTAGGTACCAAAAAGCGGAATTTGCAAACTTATATTTCCTATGATAATGCAATTTTTTTCTTAGAACTGATCTAAGCTCCTTGGAGTACCAGTGCGGATAACGACTTGTGCAAGGACGCTTTTTGGGAACGAACCTTTCAAGTGCATCTACGATATAGTTTGTGAACACTTCAACGGCACGATTTACATCGGTCATACTATATATGGAAGCCCAATCTGCATTATCTAAATGTTGATAAAGGCCAAAGTAATCGCCTCTTGAGAAAGCAAGTGACTCACTGTCTTTGTGCTTTACTTTCACCACAGAAATCATAAATGAAACAGAAAAAGGAACGTGCCAAACATCCGGTAAAACAAGCGGATTGGAAACAGACATCAGGCTGTCGATAGGAAAGTTGGCCAAAGCCAGATCGAGCACATGTCCTGCTGAGTTATGAAGACCGTTCATTTGGGTAAATCCGACAAGGTTAACAAATGAAAAAAGGGCATTCGCTTTAAATGATGCACTATGAGCAGACAGTGAAGGATGTACCGAATTCCAGTTAATTTCAGGAATATTGAAATCACCAAGTATGAGTATACGATGTCGATCCACATCCAATTTATCCCCTAGCATATCTAATTGGTCAGAAAACTTAGATCCGTCGACATTAGGAGGAAAATAAAAAGTGCCTATAAGTAAGCTATTGTTATCTCGAAGAGGTATTTCAATCCAAACGGACTCGGACTCGAATTCGAGATCAAACCGGCGAATAGCCCGTAAATGTTTCTTAACTGCTATTAGTACTCCACCACCGAATTTAACGGAAAGTTTTTCGTAATCTCGATCCCGACGGAACACTGTGTATTCGGGAGGGAAATAGTCCAGGGATGAAAATGAGCTATTTAACCAAGTTTCACTTAAAGAAATGATATCGTAATCACCTAGAACAACGTTATTGAAAAAAATAGGAGCCTTCGTACGCAGGCCGCGGACGTTTTGATAAAACACTGAACAATTCATTTGTCAAGCTAGTTGGGCGTTGCTGTGTCACGAACATCATTGCGCCCTGCAACATTGAAAAATGGCCTAAAAAGGGAGCCCATTGGCCAAACGTCTGCATTGTTCACTCTGTCGAAGTCATCCTCGTTCACAGCAATGCGAAATGACGAGTAGCTTTCGTGTCTAGTTTTTAACTGGGTACATGTAAAAGATTTTCCTTCCAAAACTGCCGTAAGCACCTCCCCAACATCACTACACGTAGTGTCCGGATTGAGACGCGATACAAAAAGCGCCTTGAGCCTTGGTGCTCTAGGGGCTGACGATAGCTTACTGCTTGCGCAGGAACCTGAGGATGGCTTAGCTCGTTTTTTCCGTTATGCAGTGTGGGGTTGTTCAGTCGATATCGTTTCACTCGGTCGCAGCCGGGTCGAACATTTCTTGAAGGAAAAATGATTCCTGCGATTTAAGATCAAGCTTCACATAACTGGCAACATTGCTTTAGAGGAAAGCTGAAGCACTTAAAAACAAAGGAAAACACTAAGTTTCAAAAAAGCTCCCGTACTTTTTTTTTTTCGTGGATCTGATTGTTGCACTTGAATTGGGCCTAAGTAAATGCGTAGACCACATTTATCATTTGAAAAAAAGAATACACGTTTATGGTGTTACAGGGTATATGGTGAGACGTCGCCCGTTATCTCTCAAGGACGCCGTGACGTCATCGTCGGCATCTCCGAGCCAGCTTTGTGGCTAGCAGGGGTCATTTAAACCCGGCCATGACTTCGCTTACGCTATTTTTACCCTCCGCTATTATGCTCACATCCGCTCTGCGTGCAGCAGCGGGCGGGGCTGCGGCCAGATTTCTGTGAGCAATGTGCAAAACCGAGGCGACCCTTGCGGCTCAGGTGCATTCTGGGAAACCTTTGTCAACGAAAATTTTATTCTCCCTTTCGTCTATTGGGCCGCGGCTATCCGCAATGGACGCCGCGAACCTGCACCCAGACTTGTGCTCGTTACTTGAAAAATGTAATGGATTACAATTACAAATTACCGAACCTCAAAGGTAATGAATTACTGTTACAAATTACTTTTACTGAAAAGCAACGGATTACTTTACTTGTTACGTTACAAATTACTTTCTCGTTACTTTTTCCATACACTTATCCAGAAAACAATAGAAAAAACTTTGATATTTTCGAAAAATGTTCTGCAACACAACTTTTCAGTTCTCATACGCCTATATTATGGTAGTCCTTGTAAAAATAAAATATTGTATTTAAGAGAAAGAGCGTAGGTGCACTTCGTTCACCTATCAGCTGACAAGGCACCGAAAGCTG